>PISX010005764.1:0-104213 GCA_004024625.1 Mellivora capensis | reverse complement strand
CATTTATTTCCCTGATTCTGTTTTCGTGGCTTCTAAGCTGTTTGTTTCAGGCTTCCTCCTGGTCCTTTCTCTCTATCTGTTTGTCCTCCAGATGACTAATTCTATCTTCTGTCTCAGTTACCCTAGCTTTTAGAGAATTTAGATTAGATTGGAACTCATGGAGAACCTTGTGAACATCATCCCTATGTCTTTCAGTTCTGCCCTAACATTGTGAACATCATTCCTGGTGGCTTTCAGTTCTGCCCTAATCAATTCCATTTGGTCGTCCATGGCTTTCTCCAACCTAGCTATTGCCTGGATAATTGTTAGCCTGAATTCCCTTTCTGACATATTGTCTATGTCGGTAGCCATTAGCTCTGTTGCAGAAGTCCTATCCTCTGAATTTTTCTTCTGCTGGCCATTCCTCCTCCTAGTCATTTTCATGAGAGATGGCTGAATGGATGTAGCTGGATGTATCGACCTTGGTGCAGTCAAGGTGCACCCTGGAATGCTTTTGAGCAATCAAGATTCCCCACCCAAATGAAAGAAAAAAAGAAAGAGAGAAAGAAGAAAGAGAGAGAGAGAGAGAGAGACAGAGAGAGACAGGAAACAGAAATAAAGATAAAAGAGAAGTCTCAGCCCAAATCGGCCCCAAGGTAAGGTTTGTGAAGTATTCAAGCAAAAACAGACAAACAAAAAGACTGATAAAAGTATATGACAAGAGAAGAAAAAAATATGTACATATATATGTAGAAGCAAAGCAAACAAACAAATAAAAAAAGAACCTCATCAAAAAGAACCCCAAGTATAAAATTTATATACTACCAGGACAAACACAAATACACAGAAAAACTGGTGGAAGAAAAAGATGGAAGAGTGGTTATAAATTGTCAGTGTGGGTGAGGAAGATTATTTCTATTCTTCCTGGATGTATCTGATATCTTTGTTAAAGGACTCAACTTTCCTAAGATAATGGGGGATTAAAAATTGGTTTACCTATAGGGGTAGCATTGATTGGGGAAAGGGGATTACCTTGAAGTTTAACTCTATATGAATATTAAAAAATAAAAATAAAGAAAAGAATGAACTAAACTAAAGTAAAATTTTAAAAAAATTAAAAAAATAGAAAAGCAAAAGAAAAACAGGTATATGTATCAAAAAGTTCAGGTTAAAAGGTTACTATGGAATTTGATGTACTGGACATCTCACTGTGATGGTAAATAGGCTAAAAAAATTATATACAAATTTTAAAAAATTAAAAATAATTTAAAAAATCAACCAGAATAGTGGGAATGAATTAAAAATAAAAGTTATATCTATGAAGTAGTAGTGGTTCTTCTCTTGTCAGTTTTTTTTTTTTTTTCTCCCCTGGTTGGCTTTCTGGGGGAGGGGCCTGCCACATGGGTTTTCAGGCAGTGTTTCCTGAGTTAACTCCTCCCACCCCCCTCAAGGGGGTGAACTCTGAGGAAACCGGTTTTTCAGGCTTTTGTTCTCTGGAGGTTATATATATTCATTTGTTTCCTCTCCCCTTGGCAGCTTTTGATAATTTTTGGAGGTTTAGAGGAAAGCAAACTGCACCCAGACCTCCCTCTCAGAAAGAAGCCTCAGTCTGTTCCCCTCTGGGTGCAGCAGAGCACATAAGTTCCCCCTTGGCTGCTGGCAGTCGTGGTCCCTGGGGACACAGGACCTCCTACTTGTACCCAAAACCACAACAGCGGTGGCTTTCTGGGCAGCTCTGGACCGCCAGAGAGGTTCCAAACAGTGATCACACACCGAAATTTTCCCGCTGGCCAGGGCTGGGACAGCTCAGACTTTCTGGTTCTGAGAGCACCGGGCTGGCGCTTCCACGCACCTCTCTCAGGGGAGGGCATGGGGCACGTCTCAGGCTCTGATAGTGCAGTGCGGCGTTCGTGAGGGGGCTGCAAAAAGGCTGTTTCTGCCAGCTGGCGAGGGTCCCAGCCCCTCCCGCACACCAAGCGCCTTTAAGAGCTCTCACTCGCAGCTCAGGGACCAAGACCTGATTTCTCCGCTGCACTCTCTCTGGCTCAGCACCAGGGGTGGCTGTCCTTGGTCAGGTGACTTCAGCCCCTGTCCCTAACCATTCCAATTCCCACAATTTCACCCCACGATCCTTTGCTCTTTTTGAGTGCTTTCTACCAGACTTCAAGTTAATGCTGGTCACCAGACACAGGAGACTATCATATTGGGGTATTACTTTCCAATGGGTCGCTTCTGGTGGCTCCCTTCCCCTTTTGTTTATCTTCCGATGCCAGTCCGGCATTCCCACTCCACTTTACCTGCCCACTGGCATCTTCTGCCCCCGTAGAGATCCTGACTTGTATAATTCTGATCTCAGGCTGATTTCATGGGTGATCAGTTCCTTGGTAGGTAATCAGCTCACTTTAAGGGTACAGGTTGAAACGGCACCTCCTCCTAGTTCCCCGCCATCTTGTCCCCTCGACACATAGTATTGTATGAATTTCAGGTATACAACATTCTTTAGAAGCATATTTCTCCATTTTCTTGCCATCCCCTCAGTATTTTGTAGGTAAAAGCCCAGAGCACCTATAGTGTTTCTCATGCTGTCTTACCCTGGCTGACCAGAGCCTCTTTATAACTGAAGACCTAGGGAGCTCTCAATGAATTTCTCTCAGTACTCCTGGCTTCCTCACCACCACCACCACCACATAAATGAAGAATAACAAGCAAAGAGTGCATGTATATGTAATTTCCTCTATTGTAGAATTCTCCGGATTCTATTCTGCCACACCAGCCCACACAGCACTGTTAAAAATGTTTGTTAAAATCTTACTAATGTCTCTTCACTCACTTCTCTTGTAGATTCCTCTTCCTGAATAGTTCTACCAGGGATGGAAATAGTTGTGAGTTTCTTCTCTCCTGAATAGAACCCTAGGCTTTCTGGAATATATTTGTTTTCACGTGTGTGTGTGTGTGTGTGAGAGAGAGAGAGAGAGAAAGAGAGAGAAAGAAGTCAATTTTATAAGGAGTTTTGCAAAACCATGATTTTTTTTTTAAGATTTTATTTATTATTTTGACAGAGATCAGAAGTAGGCAGAGAGGCAGGCAGAGAGAGAGGGAGGAAGCAGGCTCCCCACTGAGCAGAGAGCCCAGGACCCTGAGATCATGACCTGAGCCGAAGGCAGAGGCTTAACCCACTGAGCCACCCAGGCGCCCCACAAAACCATGATTTTTTTAAAGCAATATATCCGGATTATCTTTGGGTTTCAGTGAGGGAGTAACCATCTCATATGACTTCCTCATATTTCTCAAAGCTTATTGATAAAAAATATTTTATCCAAAAGATATCCATTACTATTAACCAAATAAATAGAACAGAAAAAATATATGAGAGAATTATATATAGCTCTGCCTTTATTTAGGTGGATACATATACAAAGAAAGATATGTAGAAAAAATTGGAAGATGTTGAAGGAAAGAACTTTATCTTTGACACTTATTCTACTTATCTTCCTGAAGATATTGATACTTTTATCAACACATCTATAAAAATATTGATCTATACATAATTAAAAATGGTATGCTAAGAGTACTAAGATAATAATGGCTAAATATAGAATATCCACAAATGCCCCCTGCATAGTTATATGTTATTTTCATTTATTACATTTAAATATTACAAAATTATATGAGATATGTGTAACTGTCATTCTGATTTTACAACTGTGAAAACTGAGGCAGTTGGAAAGGCAAGATTTAAACACATCTGATTTTATTTTTTTATTAAGATTTTATTTATTTATTTGACAGAGTGAGAGAGAGCCCAAGCAGGCAGAGCAGCAGAGGGAGAGGGAGAAGCAGACTCCCACCCTGAGTAGGGAGCCTGATGCCAGACTCGATCCCAGCACCCTGGGATTATGACCCAAGCTGAAGGCAGACACTTAATGACTGAGCCACCCAGGCACCCCACACATCTGATTTTATTACTGAGCTTTCCCTTAAGTTGAATGTGGCACTGACTTCAACTCTGCAAATAATTCTTTAAGGCATGATAAAAATAATTTAAGATAGATACACTTTAGGGACACCTGGGTGGCTCAGTTGGTTAAGTGGCTACCATAATATGTTAACATATTACATAATGTTGAATGTTGAAAAAGAAAATCAAAATGAGAGGCCTCACAATCCCAGACTTTAAGTTGTATTACAAACCTATAATCACCAAAACAGTATGTCACTGGTACAAAAACAGGCACAAAGATCAATAGAACAGGATAGAGAACCCAGAAATGGACCCACAACTGTATGGCCAACTAATCTTCAACAAAGCAGGAAGGGATATCCAATGGAAAAAAAGGCAGACCTTTCAAAAAATGGTGTTGGGAAAAATGCACAGTGACATGCAGAATGAAACTGGACCACTTCCTTAATCCATACACAAAAATAAATTCAGAATGGATGAAAGACAAGTGTAAGACAGGAAATGATCAAAATCCTAGAGGAGAACACAGAACACTCTTTGACATTGGCTGCAGTAATTTCTTACAAGGCATGTTTCCACAGATAAAGGAAACAAAAGTAAAATATTCATATACTACACACACACACACATACACACACAAATATTACTCAGCCATCAAAAAGGATGAAATATTACCATTTGTAATAATGTGGATGAAACTAGAGGGTATTATGCTAAGCAAAATAAGTCAGAGAAAGAAAAATACTATATGATTTCATTTGTATGTGGAATTTAAGAAACAAAACAGAAGAGCATAGGGGAAGGGAAGGAAAAATCAATAAGATAAAAAGCGAGAGGGAGACAAACCGTAAGAGACTCTATAGTTAAGACAATAAACTGAAGGATGCTGGAGAGGAGGTGGGTGGGGGGTGGACTAAATTGGTGGTAGCTATTAGGGAAGGCACTTGTTGGGATGAGTACTGGATATTGTATGTAAGTAATGAAATTCTACTCCTGGAACCAATGCTACACTATATATTAAATAACTTGAATTTAATTTTTTTAAAATGTGGCCTGAAAGACCCTCGCTTTTCTAGAATTCTATTGTAAAGTTAATAAAGTAAATATACCCATGGAGACACAAAAGGAACCCAGGATCCTATTATTTTCTATAATTCAATAGTCACATGCACTTGAAAACTGAGACATAGTTGTAAATTTCACCTGTTATCATTATTTTGTTAGCAATCTAGTTTATAGTTTGTATGTTTAGCATAGAACACAGAAACATTTTTTTTCTTACTCTAAGCAACACAGAAAAGCAGATATTCTTATGCCCATTCTAGAAATATGTAAAATAAAGTGTGGATTGTTGGTTTAGCTCCCTCTACATATAAATCAGCTAAATATCAAGAAATAAGTAGTGGTTAATGATACTTGAGATATACTTACTGAAACAATTGAGCTAAAATGTAATTGACATTTTATCATTGTGTTTGGTTGAAGATCATGGACTGCATCTAATAATTCTGCCCTTTTTGATTACATGGTGGATGTGTAGCAAGCAAAATCATAGTTATAATTATTAAAGGGACAATATCTTTAGATAATGTCACCCCATCCCACTACCAACAAAAGAGAAACAGAAGCAACAATTCTTTTACTTTCTACTTTAGCCAGATTCTCTTTGCATGATTTAGCATTACTAGACACCTGTTTAATCTGTAGATCTCCCCGTTTGTCCTTAAAGTTCAAATACCACTCTGTTCCTGTTTCTAATTTAACTCATTTTTTTGACATATTTTTCTGCTCTCTCAGGAGGTTGCCTTGACCCTTTTTTCTTTCTGTTTTGTTCAATTAGCTCAAAGCAGTCAATTTTCCAGTCATTCTTCCTATTCTGTAAGTGACTCAGTGGACGATACTTGGATTAAGAATGTTCATGTCTTTTATAATGGTGATTTCTCCTACTGTATAGTATCAGTATAAGGATACGAGTGTTGCTATCCATTTAAAGCTTATAAAATAGGTTCCTTTGAAATATTTCTTTCTACTGCAATTGATGTTTCTCAGAAAGTATATTGTGGATCTTTAACAGAATTAGAACATTTGAAGTAGCAATGGCTTTTCTTGTAAAAGGGACGATCCAGTATTGCCTATATAAAATGTTCAAGAATTAAGGTTCTGTACAATTTCTCCTATTCATTCTTTTATTTTTATACTGAAAGAGAATCTTCTTGTTATTGCTACCAAACAAGGGGAGAACAATAAAATGACTTGCCAAGTTGACAAAGCTATCTCAGCATTCAGTTTGTGAGTTGGCTCCATTGTCAGAGGATTGCAGCAGGGAAAGCAGACGGGCTGAAATCATAACAGAATTAAAAAACATGTTGTTGCTTGAAGCACTGTGATGTTAATTTACTACTCAATAAATACAACAATTTCCACTGAGGCTTGCAAGCCTAGAGAGAGAAGCAACATGAAGGTACCTATGTGAACAGTTGCTTAGCTAATTATGAACAATGGCTGATTAGAGATGTGCAGGGTGATTCTTCTACCAAAGTTGTATTCCCCACACTTGTACCTCTGAGTCCAAATGTTGTTAGTGGTATAAAAACCCAATGATTTACAAGATAACTTCTGAATGTATAATACCTTCAAAATATGATTAGTGCCTATTAAAATGATAAATATATTACAATTTGACAGATGGGACTTTAATAAGCTGGGCTCTCAAAGGATTTCTGATAGTCTGCTGTTTGTAGCTATGGATGGCATAAATCTCATGACACACTTCTTAGAATTCTCCAGTGACTTCCTATTGCAATCAGAATAAATATAGCAACTTCCATTCTGTTCAGCAAGGTACTATGTGTTCTGACTGATGCCTAAATCTCTGATCTCTTTTCTTTCCTCTCTCCCACTCAGTCATTACACTTCATTCCCATTGGCTTTTATTGCATCCCTTAAACATACTCAGGTCTTTTACACTGTGATTTCTTCATCATGGATTGTTCTTCTATTAGATTTTCCCAAACTTGGCTTCTGCTTCTTCCGGGTCTCCAGAGAAGCCTTCTCTGATCACCATGGCTAAATTAACTCCTTCATGTATCTCTTTCCTCAAGTTATTCTTTATTACATTGCCCAGTTCTTTTACTTTATAGTGTCTATAAGTATCTAAAACTTCATTTGTTAATATTTTTATTTTCTGTATTCCCTTCACAAGAATATAGAGCTCTAAAACCTAGGACTCCATTTTGTTACATAGTAGGCACACAAAAATATTTGTTCACACTTAATGAAAAACAAAGCTACTACTAATTAATGCATTCATTTATGAAATTGTGAAAATTATCATAAATTCTTATGAAAATGTCCACTATTAAGACTATTATTGGGGTGCTTTGGTGGTTCAGTTGGTTAAGGATCTGCCTTTGGCTCAGGTCATGATCTCAGGGTCCTGGGAGCAAACCCCACATTGGAGCTTCCTGCTCAGCGGGGAGCCCACTTTTCCCTCTCCCTCTGCCATTCCCCTGCTTGTGTTCTCTTGCACTCTCTCTCAAATAAATAAATGAGATCTTAAATATGTATATTATTAAGGTGGAGAGTAGGAGCACAGATAAGAATGCCACCATAAATTTCCTGAATGTACTTCTAACTTCTTATTTATTCTACCAGATAATATATTTATATTATATTTAATATTACATAGTTACATAACTTGATAGTATATATTATATAATTACATATATACATATATAAATATATGATATATTTATATTATGTATAATATATTTACTTCTTTTTTTCCTGATTCATTATAATATATTTACTTCTTTTTTTTTTAAGATTTTATTTATTCATTTGACAGAGAGAGATCGCAAGTAGGCAGAAAGGCAGGCAGAGAGAGAGAGAGGAGGAAGCAGGCTCCCTGCCGAGCAGAGAGCCCCATGTGGGACTCGATCCCAGGACTCTGAGATCATGACCTGAGCCGAAGGCAGAGGCTTAACCCACTGAGCCACCCAGGCGTCCCAATATATTTACTTCTTATTTACCCTACCAGATATATTTAAAACACTAATGTAATAATTTTAACTCTCAAATGTATTTTTGTGTTTCTTTTTTTAAGTTGTGTTATAAGTGACAAAATGAAATACGGTTTTGTTTGAAATTTTTTGCAAGAGCTAGGCATTTTATCTCTAAAATAGGAAATGTATTTGAATTTGAAATAAGTGTTTTTTATGACATTTAAAAGACACACACACACACACACACACACACAACCTAGAATATGGGCTTTTAAGGGCAATAATAAATACCAATGCATCTGCTGAGCAATGTGATAGGCACTCATTATTTGACATTCTTTGCAGATATAAATTGAATTAATCATCACAAGTAGTTATGAGGTCAGTGCTTTGTTTCCTACTTCACAGTCTATAGAACTGAGACATGTTTAGTAACGCACATTTATAGACGTAGTGTTAGAACTGGAATCAGAAGTTACACAGGCTTGCCTCAGAGGGTAAAAACCTGATTTGAGAATTAAAAAAAAAAAGAGAGAGAGAGAGAAAGAGAGAGAGAAAGCATTCCCCATTTCCCTTCAAGGAGCAAAATCCTAAAAACAAGAACAACAAACAGTTTATAGGCACTTAAATCCTAAAATCTCTGCTATCTGTTTTATTCAAAATGCATAGAATAACGTTTGCAATTAAGTAAAAAGCAAAACAGCTTCCTTTTGAAAAGCAGAATTTAAACTTAGTATAAGCATACCCAAACCCTCTTCTATTGATGGCATATTTGGCAAGCAGATAAGACACCTTTTCCTTTCTATAAGCCTTTTGAGTTTTTTCCACTTGTTGCACTGAGATGTTTATTTGGATAAAACTGCTAAATTGGATTCCTACATAAACAAACAACAAATGGGTATCTATAATTGATAAAGCATTGATGGGTAATACAGTTTTTACTACCTCTAAATAATTCATCAGTTTTAGAGAAATATTATATTCTCAAATGCATATTTCCTCTGAATATTTTCCCTGCCATGGGACTGCAAATTAAGTTTATCAACATAATTTACTCTTCATGTAGTCGTAAAAGATTTTATTTTACAGCAAGTATTTTTTAATCCATAATTTACCTGGCCACATAACCATATAAAACATGGTGTATGTGTGTGTGTCCTTCCTGTTTCCATAGAGCTGTGAAAGCCATGATACAGACATTAGTGGATAGGAATGTAACAAGCAATTCCTTTTCTACTATAATTCACTAAGCCCTATGTCTACCAAATTTATTCAAATTTATTTAATAGAAGTATCTCATTCATCTCTCAAAATGATTCCTTCCAAAAAAAAAAAAAAATGATTCCTTCCATTTTCCCTAAGAAGCTGCCTAAAGAGAAGACCTTACTCCATGTTAATTTCTTTAAATTAAGCATAAATGCTCATCTATTAAATGAATAGTGATGACACCACTTCTGTTAAAAAAAATTAACAGAATGAAAACAAATTACAGAAAAATATATAAATATTTGAACATCAAGAACATCAAGAAAGGAGAATATAAAAGTACATAATTTGCATAGTAATAGTAATACAGGTAGACTAATCTAAATCAGATACATTTTCTTTTCCTTATTTATTATTCTTTATATTTATATTCCTACATCTCCTGCTAGAGGTATATTTAACATCATGTGTACACAGATGTATTCTATAGATCATATCTCCATTAGGGCAAGCTGATTAAGTTTGAAAATATGAGCCTTGGCTTGCCTTACCTGCAAAAATCAGTCAAAGAACTGATTTTTCTGTTCAGCCTTAGGTGGGAATAGAGGGGGACAGGTAGGGAGGCAATAAAGTCCAAGAACGGAGGTTTCTTCTGGGTCAGTTGGTAACTATGTCTGAATACCAGCTACTACAAAAATCTCTGCACTGATCCCAACAACAATGGATTTCTACTCCGGTCCCAATTTAACAAATCTGACAAATCAAGGTAAAAATAGCAACATGGAATGAAGACAAAAAAAAATTAATGATTTTTAAAATCGTTTAATTATTTTGAGGAAAAATAATTATCTTAGTCTTCCTTAGGCTTGCTTCTTAGATGTAGAGCTTGAGCCAGGGCTTCTAGCACGGATTTATTCAGGGAATGTGCTTCAGCAAAGCCTTTAAGAGAATTAGGGAAGCAATATAATGAAGGCAAAAGAGCTGAGCAAGACTGTGGACCTAGAGAAATCCCATTCTTGTTCTGAGCCGAGGAAGGGAGTAACTTTTGAGCAAAAATCACACCCAAGAAGGGTCCTATGTTTTTACCCTATGGGTCATTCCGCTGCAGGAAGGCAAAGTGACCCAAGCAAGGCAGCTCCCTTTAAGTCCAGTATCCCTAACCAGCACCATAAGCATCACAAGGAACTTGTTAGAAATGCAAATTACTGACTCAATATCTGGGAGTGGAATGGATTTAGCAATCAGTGTTTTCACATCCCTTGCAGAATATTCTGATACTCCCTAGAGGTTGAGAACCTTTGGCTTGAAGCAATTCCTTAGATAATTTTTCAGAGAAAGAAAAGTTATTTTGAACCAGTAGCAGTAAATTCACAGCATCCATGGAATGGATTTTCTAGTCTCGTGAAAAGGATCTGCATGAGGCAACTAAGAGCATCCACTAAACTTTCTTCATACTGTCACCCATATTATTTTTTTTTTAAAGAAAAAGAATATTTGGAGAAGTGAGAGTGAAGGCAAGAAAATAGAGCTTTACAGAGTAAGACCTATATCATCACTATATCATCAATAAGAATTATATCAACTATACGTACGACATTGATACCAGCCACCATTATTTATTATACACTTGTCTTTCAAAAAAAATTTAAGACGCTTAACTGTTGAATCAGCCATTGGAGGAAAAGCATACAGCATTCAATGATTACAGTGAAACATTTTGAAATTGAGAAGGAATAAATAATTAAAAACCAATTTTAGAGATAGCTAAAGATCAACTGAAAGGCAGTCTCCAGCCAAAACTAAGCTTTATACACACATACCCACAAAAATGCCTCATAAAATTGCAACAATTTATGACCTTATATAATGGGCTTGAAGAACATAACTGTTAAACAGGCTATTATTCTTCTTGAAACCAATACAAAATTTGTTTTTTATACTAGCTGAAGGAAGAAAAGAAAGAAAGACAGAGAGAGGAGAAACGAGTTTATTTTTCATTAAACTATTTTGTCCTCTTCTATGTATATCTTCCACCTGATCAGAGAAACCTCTGGTGTTTCATCATTACTTGTTATGAGCTCAAGGGAAAGGGGAAGAAAGTAGCAGAGACTCTTACTTACAGTCCCTAAACAACATCCTTGCCCCAAACTCAATATATACCAATACAAACATACACATATACATATATGGATCTGTGCACACCAGAAGGTGTAATTAGTCATTGTAAATCCCCAGACAGAATGTTTGACTTCCCTTAATAATCAAAGTAATTGTCTAAATTCTCAAGTAAAAGGTAATGAACAAACATAAACAATTGCATAAACCCATGGGAATTTTTACTTACCTTTTTTTAATTGTTATTGTTACCTCCCACTCCCATTGGTAATAAGAACCAATATACAGGTAAATCAGTACTATTCTACAGCTGAGAGTACAGGCAAGAGGTGAAAATCCTACTTGATCCATGCTTGCTGGTTACTGTGGTAACAATATTATTATATGTTTAACAACAGGCATTTGGGACTATTTGTCATGACAGCCTGCTAGTTTTATAGAAATTATCACATCATCTTAGAAAATCACCTTGGGCTGGGAATTCTAAACAAGCCAAGGAGCTGACTTGTCATCTCACCAGCAGATCCCTGGCCACTCAATCCATTTCCTGGCTTCATTCTGGCATAGACAAGCCAGTTGACCAAAAAGAAGCCCTATGCAGGAAAGGATAAGACACACTTTGAGTATCTGCTAGTGCCACTGAATGCTGGGCCCCATCTTTGATCGCAAGTATATTCTTGATTGAAAAGCATTCTTAAAGCAATCAATATCTTTCTTTTTAGGT
Source organism: Mellivora capensis (assembly GCA_004024625.1). NCBI lineage: Eukaryota > Metazoa > Chordata > Mammalia > Carnivora > Mustelidae > Mellivora > Mellivora capensis. The sequence goes on along the minus strand of PISX010005764.1, from coordinate 92,224 downwards.
GGCAGTCATTTGAGATTGTTACTGCTGCATTTTGTCAAACCGCAAGAGGATGGGGAACCTAGCTTGCAGGAGAGAAGAAGCATGTAAGATATTAAGAGCTAGGCCTACTGTATTAGCAAATAGACTAAATAAGACACCTATTCTAGGATAAAAGAGGTCGCCCGTATAAACCATAACAATAAAAATAATGTTTGTCTGCCCTTGACTTCTGTATAGATATGTCACCTCAAGAACATATAGAAGGTACACACAGCTTTTTCCCTGACTCATTATCTATAATCTGGTCATTTCATTCTTAATCTCTTTAACCTCAGTTATTCTGCTTAAAATCACCACAAAGAAAAAGATATGAAAGACTCAAACGAGCAAATGTAACACGTTACTCAGTAATTCTTACCATCTTGATTTTCTGGAGATTCCCTTCAGAGACCAAACAAATGATAGATTAGATTTCTCTCTTCCTACTTTATTACTTTGGAAAAGTATCCATGTCCAAGTGCCGTAAGAAATGCCATAGAGGCCTTTAGACTAAAGAATGTAGCTGAGCCTGTATATTCAATACTAACAAAATAATATCAATCTTCTGTTTTTTGAGGGAGTAGTTTGCAATCTGGGGACACTAAGAACTAAATCATTCCCAAGTGAGACCTTCATCTTGATCAGGATATGTACTCACAATTTGTCAGTTGAACTAGAAAAGACCCCAGATCCTTTTCAAATGCTAAAATTGGATGAATCTATATCCTCTTGAAAAAACAGCAGATTGTCTGTGTCTTAGAACAAGATAGGTTTCCATCTCTTTATAAGCAATTAACTGTCAGTTACCAATCATAATGGGGAAGTAGGGAAGAGATAGGATAAATCTAAATATAGATTAATCAAAAAGACTATTGCTGAAGAATAATAGTTATTTTTGTTTCTGTTATTTTAGTTTTTCAGCACACATTTATTTTCCCATTTGTGGTTTACTTAGACCGATATTAAAATGAATTTATATTTTCTGAACACATTTTAATAGGTTACCAGAAATATTCTAAGTGGAATAGATAACATAGCCTGGTATTTAAGTAGGTGAGCAAAATTCAATAGTTGGTATTTCTCAGAGTAAATTCCATGAAGTGTGCACATTTAAATCACTTTGGGGAGCTTAATAAAAATGTAGTCTCAAGGGCAATATCCCATAAGTTCCTACTACCATCTCTGAAACTATAGATCAGGAATTTTTATTTTAATGCACTACTCTGCTGATTCTTTTATTTTTTTTTAAGAGGTAAACTTTTTTTTTTAAAGATTCCATTTATTTATTTGAAGACAGAGATTACAAGTAGGCAAGAGAGGTAGGCAGGGAGAGAGAGGAGGAAGCAGGCTTTCCGAGGAGCAGAGAGCCAGATGTGGGGCTCAATCCCAGGACCCTGGGACCACGACCCAAGCAGAAAGCAGAGGCTTTAACCCACTGAGCCACCCAGGTGCCCCTACTCTGCTGATTCTTAAAGATACTAAACTCTGGCAAGCTATATGATCCCATAATGCAGAATCAGTATCATTTACTTCTAAAAACTAGATTGTATCATTGTTAGTCTAATAGTTAACAAGTTTTAGAATTATAGTCTAAACATGTTTCAACTAAATTCATTAATTTCCTCCTTCATTACAATTATAGTTTGTCTACCACTGTTAAATGCAGTGAAGCACTAGAAATAAAACAGAACGATAAGGTCACTGTCTTCCTGGAGCTTACATTCTACTAAAATAACTTGTATATTAATCAAATAAATATAATATCACAACATGAATATAAGTTCTATAAGGACACTTACCTTGTAAGGAAGTGTAACAAATGGTATGACTTGACCTTGTCAGAGAGGTCAGGATAATCTTTCCTAGGAAAGTGATAATCAAACTGAAATACGAAGGATGCATAATGACTAAATGGATAAAAACTACATGCAGAGATACTAGGTTAGGCAAAGTTTAGATTATACAATGGCCATGAGCTAGTAGAGAGCATGGAATTCTTCTGACCGAAAAAAAGGCCACTATAGTTTGTAGAGAGAGCAAAGGAAACCTCATAATTAATTAAATTGGAGATGTTGGCAGAAGCCAGAATATGCTCAACCTTTTTATTCCATGCTTTAAGTTGAGTTTGTATTCTAAACGTGATTGTCATCTATTGGGATATGACATGACCAGATTGTTTTACAAAAACTATTTATAGATGAAGAATTAAAAAAGCTTAGAAGAGAGATTTAAAAAAATTAAAGTTTGTTTTTGCTGTGCCACAAAACACCGAGAAACTAAATGGCCTAAAACTTTCATTTATTTAGCTCACTATTCCGTGGGTAACAATTTACACTGGACTCAACTGCACTTGCTTCGGCATGTGCAGTCACCTGTCAGTCAGCTATAGGTGTCTGTGTTTCAAGAGGTAGTTGTCCGTTGGCTGCTGCAACAGACGTGATGGGGCTGTATGTCCTTCATCCTCCAATAGGCTAGCTAAGGCTTTGTCATATGGTGCCCATGGTGGTAGCAGTCTCAGGAAAATAAAGATAAGACAAGCCTTTTTATATAAGTGTTTTTCAAATCCATCTTTATTTATATTTGTTCACATCCTAGTAACCAAATTAAATCACATGCCAGAACCTGGAGTGAGAATGGGAGAACACAGAAAATTACATGGGAAAGGGGTGTCAATAAAAAAAAAAATAGTGTGGCCATGTTTCTAATCTACCACAGTAGGATATAGTAAACATGGGTTGATTGCTAAAGATTGTTAAATGACTTGTAATGAGGAGTGCCCAATGGTTTTCTTCCTAGACTAGAGAGATACTTAGAAGAAAAAGTAGACAGAATTTGATGATTGGATAGAGGGAGTAAGAGTGAATGACTACTTAAAAACAGCCTACATTTATCTGTTGTACAAGTAGAGATATCATTATGCCACTCAATTAGATGAAAAGATCTACTATACCATGTTTGTGACTGTAAATGCATGTTGAAATGAGTTGGCTTTGAAACTTCTAAAATGACATGTTAAATCGGCCGCTGGAGCTCATTAAATAGGGGTCTGGAGCTCTTATTAAAGATCAGGCTTTTGACAAAAATTCCGTGATCCATCAGTAGAGAGTGTGTAATTGAAGCTTTATATGTTCTTGGCCTAAATTGATAAAATTGATTAAGAAAATAAGAATGCCTGGGCTTCAATCCTGAGGAAATCTTATGACAAGTAGGAAAATAAATGTGAAACAAAGACCAAGAAGCATTCCCAAAGAAAGGAGGAAATCCAGAGACTGTTTTGTCTTTGGAACCTCCTGAATAGAATATTTCAGAAGGAGAAATGACCAACAACATGAAAACTGCTGAAGAGAGCAAAGTGATGATAAATGAAAATTTCCTATTGGATTTAAGACTTGGAATTTCCTGGTGACTTTAGTGCACGCTACTTTTGGTGAATTTACTGGGAAGAAGTTAGATTGGAGAGAACTGAAGAGTATGGAGGTAAAGAAATAGACACAGTAATTTCCAGGAAAATTACACACACACACACACACACACACACAGACAGACACGCATACATATTGGGTTTTATGGTTTTATAGGACCACCATGATAAGAAGAAATGTTTAGTGATACAATGAGAATGGATTGAGAGTGATAAAAGAAAGAAAAAAAGAAAAGGGAGGGGTGCCTGGGTGGCTCAGTGGTTTAAGCCTCTGCCTTTGGCTCAGGTCATAATCTCAGGGGCCTGGGATTAAGCCCCAAATGTGGCTCTCTGCTCAGCAGGGATCCTGCTTCCCACCCCCTCCCCCGCTTGCCTCTCTACACACTTGTGATATCTGTCTCTCAAATAAATAAATAAAATCTTTAAAAAAAAGGGGGGAGCTAGAATTAACCCTAGATGCTTGAGGAGTCTGGGAAGCAGTAATTGCTCTCTTGGTTCTGTATGTAAGAAAACAAATGAGGTAATTGTAGGAAAAATTTTCCTTCTCAGCTTGTAGAAGTTACACAAATGACCTGTTTCTGAGTCTACCTACATTCCAAAAGATTTTTTTCCTCTAGATTTTTCTGTTATCTTTTTATCCTTATTCCTTGTTTCTGTTTCATTCCCTCTCATCATCCTCTGTATAAACCAGACCTCTGTTTATTTAAAGATAGCAAAGTGTTTTGAATTCTCAGAAGTGATATGCCATGTAAATGGGAACAATAGCAAAAAAATGTGTTTCTCCCTGGGAGCCCCAGTTGTAATATAAGGCAGCAGGTTTTTATAATGAGCTAAAAAGTCTCTCTTAAATAACATTAGGCATTTAATGAAAAGCCACAAGAGCTCAGTAACAGGCAAGATTTCAGCTGATTGTCTATACTTAATGCATTATACCCATATATAGAGAAAGAAAAGCGGGAAAAGAAAATTAACTGTTGTGTTTACTTCAGGTTTTCCATTCTCTAAAAGGTAAAGACACATTAGCAGGTTTTGTTTTTATTTTAGAAGGGAGCCACATCATCTGTTCTGATCTGATCTGGAGCAGAAATTTAAGTGTATCCCAAACTAAGAAAGACCTAGGATAAATAATCCTTAGGGTTTCAAGGGCTGTATTCCCAAGTGTCCTAGAGTCAAATGATAAGCTGATGATTATGGTCACCCAAAATAATTCCCTATGGGGGTACTATCAGGGAAAATTACATTTGTTGGGCATAGAGTTTTAAAATATACTCCTAAGAAGGATTCTTTCTTTTTCATTAAAACACAGAAGCAATAAGGCTAGTGTACATTATATTCACGTTGGGTTTTTTTTTTAAGATGTTTATTTATTTATTTGAGACACAGAGAGAGGACACAAGTGGGGAGGAGGATCAGAGGGAGAGGGAGAAGCAGGGAACCCAGTGTGGGGCTCCGTCCCAGGACCCTGAGACCTTGACCTGAGCCAAAGATAGACATTTAACTGACGGAACCACCTAGGTGCCCCCTATTCATATTGTTTTAAGTGCATCAGTGATTATCACTAGAGGAATATTTAAGAATGTCACAATTGGTGAGAAGTATACTCACATTTGGTGCTCTCATGCCCATGTGGTGTTAAACATACTAAAATGGAAAGGAGAGCCCTCCACAGCATAATAATAACCCAACTTAAATTTCAATAATGCCAAGATTGAGAAGCCATGGCTATGAATTTACAGACAACCCAGTCAGCCAAATGACCCATAATTTTTCAGACTTCTCTAGAATAAGAAGATTATTAGAATGATATAAGAACATGAATATTATTATAAAATCAGGTCCTAACACATGACATATCCTGGTATCTCTAAAGACTAAAACGGAGGTGGAGCTTAGCTGTCCCAATTTCGGAAAATAATTAATTATAGGGTACTGATCTGAGTTAGAGTATCAGAGCCCAGTGAGAACTTCAAAGACATCTAATATAACCTATGCATTTTACAGATAAGGAATGTGAGAAGTGAAAAATTAAATATGTAATATCATGGCATTAATAAGCAGTAGAGCTAGTTTAAACAGTATGCCTCCTATTTGTCCAGCTCTCTCTTCAGCATGCCAAGCGTTACAATCATATCATTTTCTAGAAAGATGTGTTAAATTATTTTTAAATTAAAAGGACACTAAAGTAAGAAGAATACTAAAAGAGAAAAAATAGAGAACCTTTCCATCTGGACTAATTTTTAAAAAACTATGTGACTTTGGAAAGTTACTTAACATCTCTAATACTTAATGGTCTCACCTGAAAATGAGTATGAGAATATCTTGTTGAGAGAATTAAAAAATAAAAAACAAAAACAACAACAAAAAAACCTCCTGCTATATGAGGTTCAGACTATAGGTAACAACATTATTTGAAAACCTCCTGCTATATGAGGTTCAGACTATAGGTAACAACATTATTTGTTTAGATCCTGTACAGGATTGGAATATATAACTTTGACATTATCTTAACTGCACAACTGCCATTGTGAGTCTCAAAAGGCTCATTTATGCACACAGTCTACATTTAAATACCAGGATTCGCAGCCATTTTGTTATGACTCCAGGCATGTGAATTAACCTCTGACATATCAATAAAAACATAAGTGTTTAATACTGACATGAACAGTGAATATTACATAGCCTAACTTGGAGCCATAAACACTGCCTACTGGGACAGTAATCAAATAAATTTAAGAATTAAAAATAACCTGCAAGAGGGAATTAATGTAATAGTGAATATAGTGATAATTCTAAAAGTAATACATTACTCTCAGAATAGGAAATAGACCAAAGTTAGTAGGTAAAGAATTGGTGGAAAAATGTAAATAAAAATCACAAAAAACCTACATATATACATATCAAATACCTAAAGAAGAATTCTACCAAGTTTTTAGAAAATGTTTATTGTAAGACAGATAATTCTAATTCTATAATTTATCCTTTTCAAGCCATACTGGACAATTCAGTGAGGCAAAAGAGATGCCATTTCCACTTGCCAGTAACTGGGACATAGACTGATTCACAGTCTCTGTGGTAACTCAGTCAATGATCAAAGAAAAAGTAAGCTCATCAGAGATCAAACATATTCATGAGACAACAAAAAATAATAGCCAAAAATCATTTACATAATTTTGGGAAAATGTGTGTTTATATACATATACATATACATATACATATACATATACATATACATAATATACATATATATATATACACACACACACACATACACACACATATTTCAAAGACCATTTGAGTTTCTGTAGCAAAAATATGATCATATATATATAGATAGATATCGATACCTCTATATCTGGAATAACATGAGAAAATATTAGTTTTGTGTTTATCAATATCCATATATATTTACATTTATAAAATATATACTTTTAAGGCCAATTTTATAGGAAAGATAGGAAGTTAGATTTGGAGGCAGCAGCAGGGAGGGAAAAAATCCTTCTCACCCTTCTCATTTCTAATCTCATCTAGGAAAAAAATGTAAGAGTTCAAAAAGTTATGCTATTTTGCAGGCCACAGGACAAGTATTTAAGTGTAATATTAACTTTTCCAATAGTGTACTAGCTGATGCAAGTATAAGAAGTGAGAGGATCCTCTGCATAGGTTAAAAATAGACACACACCTATATGTGCTTTAATTGTATACACTTCAATGTTTGATATCACAGAAACTCCTGGAAAATATAAGAATCCAAGAAGTGCAATGATTCCTACCCAATGTTTTGCTTCATCCATCATTGTGCACCTATTCCTACCTAAGCATATTGTGAGATCACTGTTCTCTCAAGCTGTGGTTTAAACAGGAGTTTGTTAAATATTATGCACAAGTAAAGATGATTTGTATCACAATGGAAATTTCAAGTTTAGAAGGATAAGAATTGGTTAAGGAAACTTTTAATTATTTTAGCTAGATAAAAATGGAATTTTTATGTAATTCCTAATGTTAGGAAAACAAATTCTTTTTTTCCCTTTTTTTAAGACTTTATTTACTTATTTAGAGACAGAGAGAGAGAGAGAGAGAGGGAGCACGCGTGCAAGCTGGGGAAGGGCAGAGGGAGAGGGAGGGAGAGAATCGCAAGCAGATTCCACACTGAGCTTGGAGCCCAATGCAGGGCTCGATCTCATGACCCTGAGATCATGGCCTGAGACAAAGAGTTAGAACCTTAACCGACTGAGCCACTCAGGTGCCCCCAAATGGTACCCCTCTATGTGGCATCTAAAAAAACCCCAAACTTGTAAAATAGAGTGAAGTGGTGGTTACCAAGGGCTGGGGGCAGGGAAATGGGAGAGGTATTGTTGAAGGCACATGATAAATAAGTCTCGGAGACCTAATACACAGTATCGTGATTAGAGACAACAACGATATCAGAAATATTAAACTCGGTGAGAGACTAGATCTTAATTGTTCCCAACACAAGAAGAAATAAGAATTATGTAACATGATAGAGGAGCTAACAGTACAATGACAATTGTACTGCAATACAAAAGTATCAAGTCACCTTAAACTGACACAATGTTCTATGTCAAATATACATCTGTAAAAATAAAGAAACAGTAGTTGTTCTAACACAATTCTGGACCCACAGGGCTGAGCATACAGCCTGGTTCATGACTGGAGGTCTATAAAGAGTTGTTTAATATCATTTGATGTCAAGACCACCACCACCACCACCGCCACCATCATCATCATCATCACTGAACCTTTCCCATTCCAATTGTTTGTGAAGCATTTTGCAGACCCTTGAGTTTCTTGGCTTGTGGTGAAGGAAAAACTCTCAGAACATATGTTCACCACCAGTTTTTCTCAGAGACTCAGCACTTTCAGAAGCACATTTTGGTCTGGCAGTTGGATATGGACAGTGGCAAAGCAAAGGAGAAAGGAAGAATAAACTGGGAGAAAAAGTTCTCCTGAGCACAAGAGCCGAGATTTTTGATGTGTCAGGAATGGTCTATGTCCATATGACACCTTTTTACTTTGGAGCTCAGCTAAGTCGGTTAATTAGTTTTACCTCAGGGATGATGGTCCTTCCTTTCTCTCTCCTCCTTTCCTTCCTTTCTTGCTTCTTTTCTTTCTTTGTGTTCTTCTTCCTTTCTTTTCTTCTTTCCTTCCTGGCCAGCAGCTGGGGTCAGAGGAAGACAAATTCTTATCTGGTTCTTAATATTCCAGGCACCGTGCTAAGCTATTTACTTGATGAAATAGCATATTTAGTCCTTTGTGAGGATAATGGTATTATTATCCCATGTTTTCAGAAGGGAAAATTGAAGCACAGAGCAGTTGAGTAAATTACCCAGGATCACATGGTTTGAAAAAATATATAGTAATCAAATTCAGATTATATTGTCTCAAAAGCTCAACCATATTTCTTTTTATAAATCTTATGAGGAATCCTCTCTGACATTTTTTGTTGAACCTTTGACCTAGAGGAGCTGGAAGTCAGACTAGAACTGATTTTGCTGTTATCATTGAATATTTCGTCTCTAGTCACATAAAAATTACTATTCTAGAGAAATCATCATAATTTAGCAATTCCAGTGTGAAGTGGAAGAGACAGCCTTTGTTAGACACACAAAAGTTAACTAGGAGGTTATCAGAATGTGAGTTTAAAAATATGAAATAAAACCACATTTATTATCTTACCTCAGAAAATTGTGATATTAGAAAATAAAAGATTAATATATTTTCTCATCTCTCCAAGCTATTAAACTACCTTTTTATTGCATTTGTCAATCTTGAAGGGTTTTTGTATGCACCATCTTAAATGTTAATCTCTGGTATGCAATTTTGTCAAGTAAATGATAAAACTAAAAGAGATACAGAATAAGTTTTTTTTTTTCATTCAATATAATGAATTTCTGTCTTAGTAAAATTTCGACAATTCTGTGAGTTTATGCACTACTATCCTCACCTAATTCCAGGTAATAGTTAACAAAAGTTGGGAACATGGCAGCCTTCAAAATTTATGAATTTTTAACCTGAATGCTTTTAACCTGAATTCTTCTTCAATCAAATTATAATAGCTGGGGAAATATACCTTTATTCCTAGAGTATAGGAAACTATCTGGGAGATATGAGCTACTACATCATGATTTTTACAAAGATATAGCTGAAATTTCTGACACTCGCCAAAACTCTACCCTCATAATAACATGTGATTAATGTTAAAGCTTGGATTACTGAGTTAGAAGCAGCGACAACATAATGGCATCTAATTGCTGGAATTTTGTGATATATTATCCGGGAAAAATTTAAAAAATAATCTTTATGTGAATAATTCTCCAATTTTCTGTCTCTGTCTCTCCATCTTCCTTCTCTCTCTCTCTTATATATATAAAATATAATAAAAATAGGGGTGCCTGGGTGGCTCAGTTCACTAAGCATCTGCCTTCATCTCAGGTCATGATCTCAGGGTCCTGGGATCAAGCCCCACATTGTGCTCCCTGCTCAGCGGGGAGTCTGCTTCTCCTTCTGTCTCTCCTCCCACCCCTTGCACATGTTCCCTTACTTCCTCTCTCAAATAAATAAAAATGCATAATATAATAATATAGAGAGAGTGAGAAAAAGACAAAGACAGAGAGAGAAAGAGACAGAGACAGAAAGATCCTCAAAGAAATGTTTGCAAAAGGTATTTATATGGATGTTCATTTTGGCAACATTTTTAATAAAGTTAAAGCAACCTTAATTTGTATTCCCAGAGAAAGTGCTAGATAAATTATGTTGTAGCCATACTATAAACCAGTATAAGAGTTAAAAAGAATGAGGCAGAAAAATGGCACCAATATAGAAAAATTCTAAAGCATATAATTTGCATATAAAAGAATGCTGTAGAAGTAGAAATATATGTATATATAAAATGATCGCATACATAAAATATGGATACCCTCAGACATATTTCTATATGCATTCATATAAATGTAAAATGTGTAGAAAAATCTCCAGGGTCATTTACTCAAATGAAAACTGTGGCTTAATTTTGGGTTGTAGATTGAAAATTTTGGCCTTATTATTATTATATGATTGCTTATAAGAATGCATCCATTGATCCTTTATATATCTAAAAATAAGTGAAATCATGAATTAAAGACATAAATCTTCTACAAAGTGAACTTTGAGAATTCCAAAGTAGGAAGACTTAGGTCATTGTATTAAGTGCCCTGAGGTATTAACTGATTCACAAGAGACAGTTTTAGTCATATTGAGTTAAAATCTTTCACGTGTTCCTTAGTGAGGAATGTCTGCAGACTGATAATAGAACCTACTCTAAGACTACTTATGATCCATTCTTAAAGATGGATACTGAGTTGCGAAAAAGAACACAGTCTATAAAATAGGCTGTATCAGAAGAATCCAACCATTATTCACCAATTTTAATGCTTTTTAAAATTTTGTTATTCCACCCTCACCCATGTGAGGGATAACATTCTGTGGTATTTTATTGATATGACTGATTGGAATAGGGTGAAACTCTGAATGTAGATGGATGAACCCATAAAATGGGCCATGCCAATCAGGTTTTCATGTGGGAGAATTTGAGGTCGTGTTGGGTACTACAAATAAGGGGTATTAACACAAAGCTCTATCAAATTCTCTTGCAAATAGACCTGCAATTGACATAGCACAAGTTTCCTTCCAATATCCTTTGATTTTGAGAGATCCATATTCTTATAAAGAAGCTTCTCACCCATACTCCCCTTCATGTGCATTCATTTCATTTTTATCACTATGTTCAAGTCATGTGATGCACTTTTCTAATTTTCGCCTATATTAAAATTGATTCAGAAGATCTTCAACCCTTAGTTTTTGCTTGCTTGTTTACTTATTTGCCCTACTTGTCTCTTTGTTCAGCACATTGTTCTTGTAGCCCCTGCCTGATACAAAATAGTTTGCATGGCTGCAAACTGTGTTGCTGTGTCCCACATAGAAGATACCAAAAGATGAACATCAAGAAAAGAAAGTCTTTTATATTTAGTTAGCAGCATTCACACAGCCTCTGGATTAATGTTAGCTTTGAAGCCACATACTGAGCAATAGAGGTTTCTCACCATGATACTCATTAGCATCTCTTTGTGACTTGCAAGAAATAATTTGCAGAGTCCCAAGCTTAATGCTAACCCAAAGCTGCCTTGTTCAGAGATAGCTTTCTGACCACAATCAACACATTTGCTTTTCTTTTGACTGACAAACGGTGCAAAGGCAATGTCCATTTCTTTCTTTTCTACTGTTTCTTCTTGCTATATCATTAGGTAGAAACAGATTATTACAATAACTTGATTGGCTCTTTAGCCAATATTTTAGCACTTGACAATATATATTTTTTTTAGATTGGCTTTATAAACCAGACCCGAGATGTTTTGAAATATGACGATGACACTATCTCACAAGAGAGGCATAAGACAGCAGGCTGGTGCTCATAATTATAGGACATTTCCCCAAATCACCTTTACCTCATACCTCCCCATTTTATCCTCTTTCTTTAGGTAAACAATATAGACCTCTGTTTCCCCAGTTTCCTCTCCATACCTACTCTGAATTGATGAATTTATTACTTGCATCTGACGTGACTGTATACAGGGAAAATGCAAAAGAAACAACAAAAACCTCTTCAGATAAAATAGGAGGATATAGTAGTTGTTAGCAATATTAATATGCAAACATCAGTAGCATTTAATATGTAATTACATATTTAATATGTAATTACAGAAAATGCAAAAAAATACAGCAGCGATGACAATGATTACAATCATTGTAACAAGAGAAGTCCAGACTGCTTATATTTGGAGATAAGACCCTGGGCTTAGAATGATCACACACGATAGATGGTGTACAACAGACTCAGTTTATGACTCTTGTCACAGAATCCAGAGTTTTAAATTTAAAGCAATGTTTATTAGTAACAGGACTAAAATATAGTGGAATAGGTTAGGAAGGCTTTTTTTTTACTTCCAATATTTGCTATGATGTAGAAATATATGCAACACACAGTGAACAGAGTTCCCCCTTTAATCGTGGTGAAATCCTAAAAGAAGACCTGGGAGCATCCTTCTCACTTTCTGACAGCCAACATCTTCCATTCCCAGGGGTGCTGGGGGAAGGGGACAGCGCTGCCTCTTCCAGCCACTGGTGTAAGTGCCCGGTGTGCTGTGGTATTGTTAGAGATAGGCTAGTCAGTTGGATATTCAAGGTCAATTGTGAGAGTTCGTAGCTTATTGCAGTAAGTTTGGGAACACAAGAGTATCAAAGTTCCCGTCAAGGAAGTTTTAAGAAAGAACAAAGTACTGATACATGCTACAACATGGATGAACCTTAAAGCAGTGCTGTCAAAAGAAGCCAGAAACCACAGACTACATATTGTATGCTACTGTTTACATGAAAGGCTCAGAAAAGACAAATCTATAAAGAATAGGTTCGCAGTTTCCCAGGCCTGGGGGTAGAAGCAGAGAGTGACTGCATTTGCATGTGGTTTTTTTGGGAATGATGGAAATATTCCAAAATTAAATTGTGGTGATGACTGCACAACTCTGTAATTCACTAAAACTCACGGAGACATTTAAAATAAGCGAGTTTTATGGCATGCCAAAAATACCTCAATAAAACTGTTTAAAAATAGTCTAAATATTCTTGCCATAATAGTTTTGTCATTTATTGTGATAATTGTACAACTATTTGTTTATTTTACTACCTACCGGCTGTATTTTATTTTGTAATATTTGCTTTCAGCAGCCACAAGCTACAAAAGCGCGGTCAGGGGTTATGTCCATATTTAATGAAAAGTTAATGAATTTCCATTTCTTAAGAAAGCTAAAAATGAAATGTAACTTGCATAAAATATTTGTCAATATTTACTATCCTAGTGGAGGCCACAGTGATATCACCGACTAGGAGAACTAAGTGATATATATGTGATGGAAACACATTAGCTTCTACTCTGAAAGGTTATAACTATTTTGGGAAGAATATGTTTGAAATGAACATTTTACTATGTAAATCTGGAGAATGTTTATGCACACACACACACACACACACATATATATATATATATATATATATACACATATATCCCTCTGTATAGCATGATTTTTCAGTTAGACTACTCTTCCGACTTAATTTCTTTTAGTTTTAGTTTTTGATCACACATTTTCTTGTTCAGGAAAGACAGGTGAAGCATTAGGTACTAATATATTGATGCCATTAGCGGCAGAAGGACTTCACAAACAATTACATGACGCCACTTTTTCAACACTGTGAGATCCCATACATCAAAACCCAGTTTGCTTGAAGATAGTTTGATTATGTTCATCCAACTCACTGAATTTAAGTAAAACTTTTGTAAGTTTATTCTGTCTGAGGTGAGACATTTGATACCATTGTAAATGCTGATCCAAATTTAGTTAAAAGTTAAACATAAGAGATAAGATTATTTGTTTTTTTTTTCAGTGATGACACAACATAAATTTTGCTGACTCAAACTACTATAATGAATACAATTTATTTTAAGAAATCCATTAAAGAATATGCTAGGAAGAAATTGTTTAGCATAATTTTAATACTTTATAATTGAAACCATAAAAGTTATAATATTGTACCAATTAAAATAAAATTTGAAATACTTTATGTTTAAGCATAGTTGATTACATATAATAAACTATATATAATTTATAAATAAATATACAGAAAGAAAATACTTTCTATACACATTTAGTTAGTAACTATATGGTAGCCATATGGTTTACACATAGAATAATTAAGCTACAAATTTTTTATGACAAAGCTGAAGTGAATACATAAATAAATATTTCAGTATGGCAGTATGCATTTCCTTTCTTTTCTGTCAGTAATCAGATTTTATAAATGTCTGGGTCATTCAAGAACGACATGCAAAGAGTTGAAAAGAGAAATCCTACATTGTTGAGAACAGATCAGAGACCTCCAAGTCCAGACACCTTGGAAGATTTCTGGAAGACAGTAAGTAAATGAGAACATTTAGACAGATAAACAAATACTGAAGAAGGCATTTTCTGGAGGACAAAGAGAAAAATGCCATAGCAGAGATAAAACAGGTTTCCCAGTAAAGATGCCCAGCGAAATTGCTAGCACGTGTACAAAGAAAAGGAGCAGCTAGTAATGAAAGAAGAATGCTTACTTCAAGGACTATCTATGGAGAAGTTACCCCAGCCATCACCTTTTCTGCCCTTGAATGCATGAATAGTACTTGGTAGCCCTGTATCCAAATCCAGGCATAAAACTGAGAACTCTTCTCTAAAGGAATTAAATAATCTTCCTGAGGGAAACTGGGAGTTATAATGTAAGGACACTCCTACTGAGTCTTCTTTTGTACTCTTGAGCCTCCTCTGAAAGAAATATCTAACGCAGGCGACATCTAAAAAGAAAATGCTGCAAATCCATACATTGTAGGGAGACGTAGAGGAAACCTACATCGATTATCAATATTTTTATTATTAATATTAAACCAAGCTTTTATTCTTACGTGTGGTTGGAAAACAGAGATTTGCCGAATATTTGAGGAAAACTAAGCATAAAAGAGGAAAAGCACTAGGAAGAAAACAGAACAAAAGAGAGGAAGGAAATGATGAAAGTACAATTAGAAGACAATGTCTCAGAGCCAAAGGAAGGTTAGAATTTTAAACTAAAGAGCCTATCAAGTTAATTCATAAATGGAGCTCCATTCATAAATGGAGCACTGAGCAACACAAGGAGTAGATGACGGATTTAAACAACATAAATGGATCTCAGATACATTATGTTAGGTGAAGGAAGCCATAGCAAAACAACAATAGGTTCCATTTACATATAATTCTGGAAAAAGTAAATATTTAAAGAGAACTGATCAGTTGTCACCAGGGCTTGATGGTGAGAAAAGGGCATGAATAGAAAAGAGGATGAGCTGAATGACATCAGAGACTCTCCTGAAGGTAAGCATTAGTTTACCAAAATAATAGATTTTTTTCTGATAAGTTGGTAATACCAATAGTCTTTTGTACTAGAATACTGTTGCCTGTTATTAGGGGCCACCTAAAGGCCTGTCTTTGGCCAAAATAACCTGTGGGCTTGCCAAATAGTATTATAACACTTTGGTGCAATTTATCAAGTTTTGCTTAGCGTTAAATGATGATGTTTTTCAAATATAGGCCATCAGGTAGATCTAAACTAAATAAACTTAAACCTGAGCCAAGGTACTACACATTTCTTAAATAGTCCAGAAAAGTAAGCCTTCAAGTATATACAATGTGTTCCCTAGGACTTCCTCAAATTCTATATCTAAAGAAGTCCAGTTATAAAGCTAAATGCCACAAAAGGGCATTTCAGTGTTATTTCAATGAGGAGAAAGTATGACTTAATAGGGTGATTAGATTTCTGTTTCTCTGAATTATTGTGATGTTTGCTTTCCAAAAAAAATCTTAATACTTAGGAAGCCAATTGATCTATTATAAGAAATTGGCACCAAGGGATATTGTATAGCATCCAAAGGAAATTCAATAGTTGGTTTAACTATTATGTTTTAGTCAAATCATGAGCAAATTGCAGACAGATGTTTAACTCATACCAAGGGGTAACTAATGATGTAAAAAACAATATTAAGAATTGAGGTCTTATAAGTAACATGGTTAAAAGTAGCTTTAAACCAGAAGAAAAAGATAGCTAGGAAACTAAAAAACAAAATAATGAAGATTAAGAGAGCAATCTGTGATTGTGTTCTGCAAATCTCATGTTGTAAATTCCTGAATCTCATTGTAGTCATTTACTTGATCCAAAATTCTTGGGAGGAGTTAATTCTTTCTTCTAAAGACTGTAAGCTTAAGGGTGGGAATATATGTGTGTATTCATTGGGGGTTGCTTAAGAACCCTCAGCTTGGAGTCTCTAATAAAGAAAGTTTTTTTGGAATAGTGATTTGAGTATTTTTAAATTGAGAGACATGAATCCAAAGATAATACCATAGGACATTCACTGATGTGCTGATTGTTAACAGTGCCTGATAAGGTCCTTATACATCAATATGCAAGAACAGCTTTTTGTCTGGTGGTGTTTCCAATACCTGAAGAGAATTAGGTGTCCAAGTTTTAGGGTATGCAAAGATTATTTAGGAGGATGTTGAGGAAAGGCGGCTCATAGCTCCTGATAATTGCACTGCGTATTGTGTGAGTCCTTTGGGATATATAATACTGTCAGCTTGTAATAAGGCAGAACCTAAGATTAAGAGAGATATTCTGACGCATACTGAATCACTAGCTATCAGTTTATAGGCAAAGCTACCAAGGACACCTGAGAGAGCTGATCATTTAATTGCCATTAAAGTCAATGCACAAACAAACTGAGATATCCATATAATGATATACTATTCAGCAATAGAAAGAAATAAAATACCGATACACGGTAAAATATTAATGAATCTCCATTTAATTATGCTGAATGATAAAATTCAGACAAAAGAGCATACACATTGTAAAATTCCACTTTTATAAAAATCTGGAAAATGCAAACTAATCTATAGTGCAACAGGCCAATAGTCTTCTGAAGAAGGTCAGGGTGGAAGATAGGGAAGTAAGAGGGAGAAATTAGGATCAGGGATAAGAAAACTTTTAGAGATAATGACTACTTTTTTTTTTTTTTTACATTGATAGTGTGATGACTTCATGAGTGCATAGGTATGTGCAAACAAATCAAACTGCATGCTTTAAATATGTGCAATTTATTGCATATCATTATATCTTAACAGAGGTTTCATAAAAAAAAACCTTTAAAAAGATATCCATCACCATCATATCATATAGCTAAATACTATTTCTTAGATTGTAATTGTAAATAACCTTTAGAAAGAATAATATATTTAGAAACTTTGAATTATGAGAAGTTTAGATTTAGTCTTATTTAAACAAGATTGTTACTTCATGTAACAAGTCATAGTGATGTAGAGTTGTCTTTAAAGCAAGATTACTGAATCATTTCAATTAGTTCAAAATTTTATCTATTTATCAGAAATATTACACAAACTTCAAAAAATACAATTTACAAATCTGATATTCATGGACTAAATTTTAAAGAATCTTTAAATCATTTTTGAAGGCTCCTCTTATCCTGAACCAAAGCCTTTTCTTCTTATCTTGTAACTATAGTAACAAAAGCTATTATTTAAATTTACTTGTTCACATTTCTTAAAGCAAAAGAATCACAGTTAATTAACTTTTTCTTACACATTTTTAACTACTTATCTGAACTAGATATTCCTAGAGTGTTCACATAATGACAAAAAGATTGCTTTTTTCTGATCAATTTACCTTTTAAATTTCCTGAGTGAGGATAAAAAAAAGAAACAGAAAAAAATGGGGAAAGATGTTTGGGCTTTAGACAGGTATAATACAAACTCTGGTTGCATGGGTTTTATAGGTGTGATCGAAGGAGAAATCAAAGGAAAAACGCATCAGTGGGTACCAGGCATGGCCCATGGAGTCTGGGAGAAGGATAAGGAATTACTGACAAGTCAGGAAAGGTAAGAATTGGAGAAAGCAACGATAAAGGTCAGAGGAGTAGAATTTAAGAGAAGCAGTCTCAAGTCTTTCTTATTTTTTATTCGTCCTTTGTATCATTTTCCTAGGGGTTCCGTAACATTACTACAGACCATGTGGCTTAAAATAACAGAAATTTTTATCAAAGTTCTGGAGGCTAGATTTCAAAAATCAAGCTGTCAGCAGGGGCAAAAGAATCCTTTCTTCTTCTAATTTGTAGTAGTTGCCAATAATCCTTGGCATTGTTTGGCTTTGAAGACATATTGTTCTGATATTTTGCCTCTGTCTTCACATGGTCTCTTCCCTCTGTGTTTCTCTTCTATGTTTCTGTATACAAGCCTCCCTCTCCTTTCATTGTAAATACACTGATCATTGGATTTAGGGTACAGTATGAAACTCACCTTAACTTGATTACATTTGCAAAGACTATTTCTAAATGAGACCACATTCATAGGTATGGGGGGTTAGGACTTGAACATACCTTTTGTAGGGAAGCAATTCAACCCACCACACTTTTGCCAGAAGTCTTTTAGGGAAATAGTTTTAGAGTCCTAATTGCCTTTAGAAGTTTCATCATACCAGAGCGGATATATTTTTCATTGTCTTTCTATTCTAAGGCACCCCATAAATGAAAAATCTTGCCCAATACTAAAAATTTCCCAAATTTATCACTATGTGGCCATAGTGATGTTAAATTGTCCTTCGTTGAATTGTGCCATTTGGAGAGATAAGTAAATGAATTAGCATAGTATATATATATATGAGAAAAACGGGCTTCCAACCCAGTGGATGGGCAGGCTGTGTGAGATGACCCAATGAGAAAAGTATAGTGGGTAAGAATGATTGTTATATAACTTCCTGTCTTTACAATACAGTTTTGGGGGGGGGGGAAGGCCATCATCAAGGTTCTGACAAAACCCTGAACTAAACAAAGATGTTTTAGGGACACAAAAAGCAGCACAGAGGATAGTCCCTATATGGTTTTAATTTTTGTTCTGTTTTGTTTTGTTTTAATGATCTCTTAAGTTTATAATGGCATTTTCTTTTTTAAAAAATTTAATTTAATTTTTTTTCAGTGTTCCAAAATTCATTGTTTATGCACCACACCCAGTGCTCCATGCAATACATGCCCTCCTGAGTACCTACCACCAGGCTCACCCACTCCCCGACCCCTCTCCCTTCCAAAACCCTCAGTTTGTTTCTCAGAGTCCACAGACTCTCATGGTTTGTCTCTCCCTCTGATTTCCCCCAATTCACTTCTCTCTTTCTCCCAATGTCCTCCATGTTATTCCTTATGCTCCACAAGTAAGTGATTAAGCTGAGTGAAATAAGTCAAGTGGAGAGAGTCAATTATCATATGGTTTCACTTATCTATATGTTTTTAAGAAGTGACTTAGGGTGCCTGACTGAAGAGACTTTCTGAATTCAGCTCTTGGGCCAATTAAAAGTAATTTTATCATGATAGAGCAGCCCTTTCCTATAGACTCCTTCTAATAGATAACATGCAAGGCATATGAAAGAAAATATAGGCAATCAAAACCTTAAAAGCCAAAATTCACAAAAGGACACCAAAGTATGATCAAAATACATATCTTGAGGGAACTCCCCTGGTTGGCTCAGTCAGTTAAGTGGCTCCAATCAAGGGGTTTCAGCTCAGCTCATGATCTCAGAGTCCTGGGACCAAGTAGGCTCTGTGCTCAGTCAGATGTCTGCTTGGGATTTTCTTTCCCCTCCCCCTGCTTATGCTTGCACAGGCACTCTCTCCCTCTCTCTCTTTCTCCCTAAAATAAATAAATCATTCTTTTGAAAACACACACACATATCCTGAGAAATGAATAAATCTAACATTGAAAGTCTCAGTGAAGCTATCAAAGCCCAAGTTCAAAGTCAAACTTAATCATATCAGAGGGCACAAAGGGGCCCAGATACATGCAACCTAATAAGAGAAAGGGAAACAACTGATAGAAAAATAATCAACACTTATGAAAGGTAACTAGAAAAAAATGTTTTGGAAATATTTTAATTTATCTTTACTACAGAAATTTTTAAAAATTAATTCACTTAAAATTTTGCAAATATAAACATTATAATATTAAGTTGTACATTAGTAAATAGCCAATATTAAACAACTGAAAGTGCATAAATCTGTAATTTTATAATTTTCAACTTAAGTATCATTAATTTTGGAAAAATGTGGAAGCAGATACTCTGACACTTTTTAACTAAATTGGAATAAATAGCTTGAAAAATCTTTGACAATACCAAAATTGAAATTAAGTTTTGCAGATAGATCCACTCATTTTTGTATCCATTGACATTAATTACAGTATTGCTTTTTAAAGCAAGTAAAAACTAATTTTTGAAACAATTTAATAACTGTATCTAATAGAAGTATTATCTGGTTTAAAAGAATAAGGCACATTTATATACATAGATATACAAAATCTGCAAATATTGTTAATGTAAAATGATACACAAGCCTTTGTACTATCCATGTATGCATACCCAATTGCCTGGAGAGGCTCTGAAATGGACTGCAATGACATAAAATAAGTGGTGGATTATTTCTATCTGGGGCGTAAGACCAATAGCTTGTATTCCAAGGGACACTTATTTTCTATTCTAAATTACTTTGCACTATTTAATTTTGATATTTATATATTATTTTCATATCATTGAAACTGAATTTTTTAAAAATGATATTCTTATTAAAATAGTATTGTTTGCAATGCCTAAAACATTCATATTATCCCTTAAATTTGAAACTTTGCCAGTCCTGAATCCTCTACTTTTGCTATACTTAACTTCCAGACACCTTTTATTCCCCAACTCATCTCTCAAGCTTCAACTTCCATGTTACTTATTCTAGGAACTTACTTCTATGAACTGTAAGACTTGCTTAGGATACCCTTATATGAAAGCACTCTCCACTCACTGCCTTTATGGTAGTATCATCTTATTTCATAACTTTCTATCTTTTGGTGTCCCTCAACATTACCAAATCTCCTGGAAGAAAACCACATTGCCATATTCAAAACTGTAAATCTTGCAACTAAAATAGATCTTAACGATATCATTTATACTCAATAAAATATGTAGTAATGTTAGAGGAACTCTGAATATAGATAAAATCTAGGAAATATAACTGGGAAGAAGGAAAACAAGAAAAGATAGAAGAAATGAAAATTTTTACTTGTCTAATTAATAGTTTTGTCTGTAACTTGGCTTTGTCTTTGGCTGCCAAGGTAGGACTTTAGCAGCTTTCAGATTCATAGATGATTGACATCAGTGTGAGAGGGTCTTCTAGGATATGCTCAATGTGGTATCCCATCAACTAAGGCCAAATAACACAAATGCCTCTGACAATCCTTGTTTAAGAACAAAACTACATTGTTCTTATACAAGGATTTCCTGTATGGAAAGTAGAGTGCATGGTTTGGTAAAAATCTAGATTATTTTTAGAAGCAACCCAGACAGTACTGGAAAGAAATACATGGGGTAAAAGAGTAGGAAGTAGCCTTTAGTGTGTAACTTTAATGTCTTCAACTATAATTTATGTCACTTCAGCAAGGCCATTATTCCATAATAAAAAATTCTTCCTTTTTGTTTTACAGGAAGATTGAAATTGAAATTAATACCTAAATGTAGAAGCATGATGAACTGCCTGTCGGTAAGGTCTGCTTGTACTTTTATAAAGTTCAATATCTAGTTCTTCTTGGGTACTGTGACTCATTTTCACTGAAATCATTTGTGGCATTATAGAAAGAAAAGAGATAGTACACTCTCAGTAGTACATGAAATTTCTTCTAGGTTCACATAATATCTGGTGCAATTTTACAGCCTAAGACAATTTCATGTTCACATTCATATCATTTATTACCCAATAATAAGAAGGCTAAATGAAAAAAAAATGGCTGTAACAAGTAAGCAAAAGAACAGTTTTGAGGCTAGTTTGTTACTAAACTTGGGCACAGGTACTTTGATGCTGCAAACTCATATTTCATTTAGAATTATTAAAATCAATATTAAATGTCTCATTGCCATTTTCATTCCCCAGATACTATAATTGTTCTCCATAGACTTAAAAATGAAAACACTGTTATTTTTCAATTTGGCTGGCTATACTTAACTAAACAATCTTTCCTTCTGCAAATTTACAGATTTTGTATATCACTCTCTTGATCAAATGAATGTGACTTCACAAGCTTTTGGTATGTAAACTTACTATAGGGCTGTAACTCCTAGTACCTTTTCTTTATTAACAGCTACATACTCAGGAAAAGTAAGATGTTTTAGGACTAAGAAGGGAAGTTGAGTAAATAATTTAGGTCTCTATTTTTTCATTAAAAAAAAAAGTGGGCAACTCCTGCCAAACCTGTCTCATGAAGGTTCTGTGGAAACAAAATGAGATGAACTATGTGAAAATATCGTACCAATTGTACATAGCTATAAATAATAGAATGTATATAAACCTTAAAATAGTCAAGAACTGCTATTATCATTTAGAGCAATGGTTGCAGAAAATCATCTGTCGTTGCCTTTCATCACAGTTTTCTTATCTTTCTTCTGAACTACAGAATGATCTCAACAAAGTACCCACTTATCCTATCTTCTTATTACTTCCTAATATTTCATTAATCCTTCGGCCACTTGCGGGCTTTTATTGGAAGATGGGTTTCAAGCTTTGACTTTACATTCACTACTCTGTCCAAATCCCAGACCAAGCTTCCTCAAACCAAACTAGTATCAGTCTTTCCTGAAAGATCACAAGATGAATGTACATTGTAGACTTTTTAAAAAAATTTATTTATTTGTCAGAGAGAGAAAGAGAGAACGAGCGAGCACAGGCAGACAGAGTGGCAGGCAGAGGCAGAGGGAGAAGCAGGCTCCCTGCCGAGCAAGGAGCCCGATGTGGGACTCGATCCCAGGACGCTGGGATCATGACCTGAGCCGAAGGCAGCTGCTTAACCAACTGAGCCACCCAGGCGTCCCTACAATGTAGACTTTAACATCAAATTGCAACCGGATGTGCCTTCTACTATATGCCATGGACACACACCACTGCTTGTAGCATCTCTGACACAGTTTCCAGCCTCCTCTAGAGGACTGATATCAATTATCCTCAGTTTCCCACTGAAGTGAGTCATGTGTTTATTGTCCAGAATTCACCAGCACAAAGAAACAGAGTGAGAATGGAAGAAAGGAAGAAGGGAAGTAAGGTAGGAAGGGAGGAGAAAGAAAGGAAAAACCTCAGCTGCCCCAAAGTTTATTCCAATATTACTTTTTTAAAGATTTTTATTTACTTATTTGAGAGAGAAAGAGAACATGAGCAGTGGAGAAGGGCAGAGGGAGAAAGAGAGAAGCAGGCTCCCCTCTGAGCAGGGAGCCCAATACGGGGCTCTGTCCCAGGACTTTGTGATCATGACTTGAGCTGAAGGCAGACAATTAACTGACTGATCCACCCAGGCATCCCTCCAATATTTCTTAAGAATGATCATTCACCACCTGCATCAGATCCTCCCACAGATAATTAATTTCTTAGTCCACTCTGGGTAGCTATAGAAACAGAAACTTGGAAGATGAGCACTATTTAAGTTAAATAGTAGTTAAACTAGTTTAAGGAACATAAGTAGTTCCAGGTACCCATTACAAATTAACAAGTTCCCCGCCCCACTTCAGAGATTTCTTGCTACAGAATGGGTGCAATGATAGTAATGATAAAATGTTGTTGATAGTAATGACGAAAATGCTTCTCAGTTAATACATTTTATTGTTGCAGACAAGACCACAATTAACATTTAAAATGAGCATGATTATGTTGGTGATCCTAGATTTGAAACATACTGTTAATGATACTTTGCTTTCCAAATTATGCAAGATCTATTTCTCAGGTTGACTGACAATGCAAATGTTCATACCTTAAAGCTGGAATGTTACCTCCTACCAACACAGGTGTAGCTTTGCCCTTGTATCTATTGGGACCATGATTAAAGCCATAGCAATACAATGTTAGTGTGTTTCCCAATGTAAGGATTTATTCAGGATCATACACCACATTCTGCACTGTTTTTACAGTGGTTCTTCTGAAATGAGGTGAAGCTTATGCCTGTCTTGTAACTGCCTCATCAAGAAAAATAGAAAATCATCTTCACAAGAAAATAAGAGTCTACAGAGTGTATACATGAGAAAGGAAACTTTATCACTGTCTGGCCACACTTCAGGTCAAAGAAAGAAGGAACAGTATTTGTAGATATTTATCTCTGAGGCAATATACATAGTTTACAATAACATAAGATTCAGTTTCTTAGCCTAAAACAAGTACATTTCAAGTATTAGATTTTTCAGAGTTCTTCCCAATGACCAGTGGCTAGGCATTTTATCTCCATTTGTGAAAACTCAAAATGAGACATCTAGCTTTCCCAAAGAAAGGGAAACAATAATTATATCTACCACCCCAATTTTATCTGTTTTACTGTCTTTTGGACTATCTATATATTTACCTATTGTTATTCTTACATGTTTTAGTTCTAATATTCAGCAACAGGTAAAACACATGAAAAGCAAATGATACATTAACCAACCAATTATAATAATAAAGATAGAGCGAAATTTAGGATTTAACTAATTACTAAACGTTTGTGGCAGGGCTAAAGTACAACTCCTTTTTTTTATTCCAGGAGACATAACAATCACATATAGGTCTAATATTATAAAGGACTATCCCAAGTGTGAAATTAATATGTGATGTGAAAAGTGGATATCCCATGAAAAACGGGAATTATGAAAATGTGACCTGGGAAATCCTGTCTACTGAAATGCTGCTTTAAGATATCAACCTCTTAATTCAAACTCAACCCAATTAGATGAGTCTTTGTTAATCTTAAGCATCTCAGTGTTTGCCTAAAATGAGAAATGGTTCAACTAAATAAAAAGCCTGTATTATAATAATTCATAATATTATATTCCCATTTTATGTGCATATCATATGCCTCTATTGCTTTTAGTCTTACTAATTTTTTACCTTAAATATATCATTGGTAGTTAATTGTAAATTATTAATGTTCCATAATATAATAAACTCATGGGATGAATCCTAAAATAAATCTAAAAGAAAGTTGCCTAATTTTTTGATAGTGATAATGCCATCAAGACCCATAGGCAATGAGACTTTAAACTAACTCTATGTATGCATATATACCTATGTATATATACCTGCACATACATATCTAGATCTATATATGTGTATGTATATATCTATGTATGTACACATATGTATCTACATCCATTTATAAAGAGGAAATTTTATCTATTCTCAAGATGCTATATTACTTGAGACTTTTATTTTTCTTACACTATGAGAATAGGTACTGAGGTCATTTCTATATTTAATAAAATGAAAATCTCTCAGGTGACACCACAAAACTGTCATTTTTCTTTTGCTGACTTTAAATAAGTACATTGTTTCCATCTGGGCCTTATGTACTTTGAAGGAGTAGGTAAAACTGAATGTAGCCTAAGGAGAATGGACAATTTCCCAGATTCAATTATATAAAAGCAAATGTTACTAATTCTATATTATTTACACATATACACTAACACATTAATGTGAAAAGTAGCGCAATTATCTTTCATTATACAATAGAATATACTCCATATGACAGCATATATAATGAATTCACCATGTTCTTCATTAAATAATTTTAACAGCACTTTTTTATCTAACAACTGCAAATTCAGATTTTCATAGAAAGAGACTATGAATAAGTATTTCAAAACATTGTACAAACAGAAGATCCCCAAATATTGTTAATTTGTTAGAGCTCAATTTCCCCATTTTTCTCATATTATGGGTGCATAATACATTTTCTAGTAATGGATTCAAAGATAAGTGAATATTAAATAATAATTTTATATTTATGGTAATTTTCTTCTAATCGTTGAGTCTTCTGAAATAGAATATGGATATTAATCACAAAATAAGTAATTAAATACCAAAATCACACAAAAATAGAGAAATTACATCAATTGGCACAGAGTTACATTACACAGAGAATACTTAATGCATATTTTTGGTGGCTATAGAAGGAAACAATCTATCTACCCATTATTTAGCAATAACTCTCTACTATTTCCTCTTTCCCTTCTTATCAAAAATTCTAAGATTAATAAATTAGCATAATATGTTATCATTTATACCAAAGATCTTGTCGTCTTAGCATATCAATCTTTTCTCCTTTATTTAAGGGAGGTATAAATTCAGTCTGATCATTAGGAAGCAAAAGTCATTTGTTTTAATAAATGGTTGAGTGAGAGGAGTGCCCATGTGGGTTTGAATAAACCAGTAATAAGGACTCAGTTCCATTAACTTCTCCAGAAGACTATTCTTCTAGATGACATCATCATTCAAACCAAAACATCTATGCCTTGCAGAGATTTCAATAATAAACTCTTGCTCATTTGGTGCATTTTATTTGCATATGGTGCATTTTATTAGCATTCCATACCTTCTTGAAAAACCTAGGGTCATTGGTGATTGCTTTCCTCCCTATTGTGCTACAGCATTATAATCACGTTTAGGATGGTTGAATGATGAATATGTGGATTATCCTGGAATAGGTAAGTATATCATGCAGTTGAACTGTCGTGCCGCTGAAAGAAAAACCAAGACAATAAATGCTAGAAAGCATCTAAACAGCAAGGAGTCATGAGAACAGTGCCAGTGAAGAGATCCAAATAGGAAATCAAAATAATTAGATAAAAGCAGACATTGGGCTATGCTTTTTAATCAGATGCTGGGAGCAAAACCTTGGCCAAAGTGATAAATCTGTGGCCTTTTAATGGCATACAGGGATCTCTGCATTTGAGCAGGTCAATGTTTATATTAACTGGAGTAGAAATCATTGAGCATTCACCTCTAATCTGAAAAATGAATCAGCAAGTTAGAAAGTGTATTTAATTCATTAGTTTAGCATGTATTCATTCACCCAAACAAAGAAAGATGGTAAGTTGCAGGGGAAAAACACAACAACAACAACAACAACAACAACAACAACAAGAAAAACCAGTATCTAATTACTTCATGTTTTAGACAGAGATACTTAAATTCTACTTATATTTGTTAATATGCTAGTATCTTAGATAAAATGAGCTGAAAAAATTCATGTAACTAATTAAAACTGCATTTTTAAAAAAATTATTTAAAATAGATTTAGTTAACATATAGTGTATTATTAGTTTCCAGGGGAAGAATTTTGTGATTGGTCATTTGCATACAACAACCAGTACTTTTTACATCAGGTGACTTCCTTAATGCCCATCACCCAATTACCCCATCCCCCCACCCACCTCCAGTCCTACAGCAACCCTCAGTTTACAAGACTGAATTTTTAAGCCTGTATAAAGAAAGCTGCATTCCACGAAGGGCACTCAGTGACAAGTTCAAGTTGCACAGTCAGAGAGGTACTACAAAACACTTACCAAGTAGAAGATGCAAGTTAAAACCCACTAGATCTCCTATTTGGCATTTCCTTTAGGAAAAAAAAAAAAACAAAAAAACAAATTCTCTGTCAGGCTGAAGAGATATAGAAGAGACCTGCCCCCAACATAAGATTTCAAAATGATTTCCCTCCAGAGCCATTTTTTGGTGACTGTAGTTGTGATCTACTAATATAACATGCTTTTCCTCTGGTGTGAATTTCTTCCTGTCTGCAGTGGGAAGATGGAAGCTATAGTTTGAATTAAATTCTGTCAGGAAACTAGGTGATCATATAATTCAATGGATTGTCAAACAATATCAATGACTTATTTGTTAAAAAATGTGTTCCACATGAGGAAGGGTGGAGAAGACCAAAGATTAGTCAAAGAGAAAGAGTAAAAATTGTGCAACACTTTATAATCTATTTCTATAGAGAGAATTCAGCAGGTCTTGTCTGTAAAGTATGGAGTACAAGTCTAAAAAGTACACAAAATGTAGTTTCATTGTTTTTATTGGCAAAAGTGTAATCTTGACCTTTGATAAATTGTCCAGGGAATAAGCCCCACAAATCTGAGCAATATGTGAATATCTCCCTATAGCCTGCATAGTTTAGCACTTGGAAGAACACAGGTCCAGTTAGAGAATTTTACCTAAATTTGTATTTTCAAATTTCAGCCAGCGACGTAGGCAATCTACCACTCATCTTAACTATTTGAAAAATAGGAAACAGAGATGTAAAACTTTGTGTTGTTGTTTTTTTTTTTCTTTCCTGTTTGCCATCTAACTGCTCTGTATGTATGGGTGGATATAACTGAAGAAATTTTTGACATTAACTATTCAACTAAACTGTCAGCTGTGCTTGAACATGAAAGAATATATTGAATGATTAGAAGGCTGGCAAGTGCTGTTTGCCAATTTGCAATGATAATTGAACCCAGTAAACTGTATCTGTATTGTTAGTGATACAAGTGTCTGGAAATGTAAGTTTAATAGAACCTCTCTTTGCCATCCTCCCTGTAAGCAATTCCCCATTTAACTTAACCAGTACTTGTCATTCTCTCGCTAGTATATGCTAACTGATACACAAGGATGCTGAATGCTTAAGGACAAAAAACTACTCTCTAGCAACCTAGAAAAAGTTCGTGTACTGAAGTTTTAGTGTACTTTATATATTGTCAAATTACGTACTTTTCTTTGAAAGCCGTTTAATATTCTAACAAACTATCAAACCCAAATAAAAACATTTTTATGGTTATGTTCACAAATTTATTTCAAATATGTATCTGACCTAAATTAGAAGGTAAACTATTTTGATTATTTTATACTTTAGAATATTGATCAAAGTATCTGGCAAATACTCAAGGCTCAATGCACATGCTCTAAAGAAATATCTATTTATCTTCTTTTCTGTAGTTCCTCTCAATCCTTTTTCTATGGATATTCATACCATTTGTGCTTTCCCGTCTTTATCCATAATATATTCACATTCTATTTGACTTACTCTTGTTTCTTGAATATGACAAGAATGATTCCTTCATAGGAACTTTTCCAAAAACTTTGTTAGGTCTCCTACTTACCCTCTAGACCTTAGATCATCAACATATTCTCAGAAAATCTGCCATACTCTGAATTCTATTTTGCTTTCTACTCTCATCTGTCCTTCAGAATATCCCTACAATTATATATATAATTTTAATAATAATAACTTATATGTAATGTAAGTATATTAATATAATTTATAATTTTAATAATATAATAAAATTATATGTATAATACATATATATGTAAAGTTATTTTATACTAGATTTTATATTTATTTTTTATATTATACATATTATATTTGTATTTATTGTATATTATTATATTATATATTATTATATTAATATTAATATTATATTTATATTTTATACTAGATACTGAGTATATCCTTAATCATCACCATATCTCTGCTGAAAATATATGCTCCAAAATATAACTGTTGAATGAAGCAGGTGAATATGAGCCTGGTACAATAAATGTCTATATTCTTAGGAGCTTTCAGTGTATGTTAGATTGCCAACACAGATGACTGCCAACAAGTGCACACTTCATTTAAAGACTTCCCCATGCCCTTGCTTTTTTGATGCATTCATTTCCTTTTGAAGTCCTTTTTCTTTTGTTATGATCTAGTTGGTGAACATGTCTCTCTTGAAGGAGGCAATGTTAGGTTGAGCAGTGTTTCCCTAATCTAGCCATGCATCAGAAGCATCTGACACTGATTCTAGACTTGCTATTACAGTATTTCCTGGAATGAGCCCAGTAATATGGATGTGTATGTGTGTGTGTGTGTGTGTGTGTGATATATGATATATTCAAAGTATATATGATATATTTAAAGTATATATAAATACAAAAGTATATATATCAAACATGTATATATACATATAAAGTATGTGTGTATGTAAGTGTGTATGTGTATATATATGTACATATATAATATTTATACTTAAATTTCTATGGTAATTCTGATGCTATTGATATAGTACTCTGAATCAGAATTGTAGTGCTAGTGTTGTGCCCCTATGAACTGAGAAACCAACATTCTCTATCCTTAGTTTCCTTAACTTTAAAATGTAGAAATTATACAGCATTGACTATAATCCTTCAAAGAAATATATAATTCTAAAACTTAACAAAAACAGATAGTTTAAAGACTTTAAAACCAACTCTGTAGTCTATCATTTGCCCACAAATCAATAAGTTAACAAATGAGTGTCAAGGTTATTTTTGTTATTTTGAAAAGCATATATGGCAATATTGATGGCACCATGAGGACTATTTCCCCCTAAAAATAAAGGCATATACTTCTTACAGTTGCCTATACAGCAGGTGGGATCATCATAGTTTCATCAAGAGTAGTGTTGGCCTCTATGATGCAGTTTATTTTATATGACATTCCAAAACTTGAAACTGTATTTTAACATTAAAGAAACCACAATTTATAATGAAAATAATTAATTCAAATTAGAATATAAGCCAAAATTATTTGCCAGATATTAATACCCAAGTCTAGATTTCAGAGTTTCATTTATTAGCTCCCTAGAGAGAAAGACACTGACTTGTGTGACTTTTCCACCCATCTGCAGTCATTAAGTGCAAGTAATAAACATGAATATGCACCAAAGCACATATCAGAATTGGCAATCAAATTAGAGTCACTTGCATTCATAGCAGATTTTTAAATGCCTTTAATTCTATTAGAAACAGAAAGAAGAACATTTCACACTGCCATGAATGTCCCTTTAGGATGTATAAATCTGAAATAGAATTCCTGTGATGAGGCAGGCTAGAATTTGACTAGATCTGTAGAGCTGACAAAAGCCATGTTAAAATGGGGTTGACCTGTAGTTCCTCATACTCAAATGTTCCTACTGAGAGAGTGTGAATTCTAGCATTGGGTGGTACTGCACTTTTGACTCCAAATGGTTTTAAGGTCAAAGAAAAAGAGATGTAAAAATAAATTCTGAGCTTTCACACACTTGAAAAGCCACATGCAATTAACTTTTTTGTTAAACAGTGTTTTATGAATATAATTTTTAACCAAAACTATCTTTCCTAAAGTTAGTGTTCTCTTAAATTAAAAGATTATCTATCTTCAGAAATTGTACACTTTCCTAAATTAAACAAGATCTTTTTTTAATATCTCCAAAAGAGTGAAGTACCAAGTGAGGGCAAGATACTTAGCGAATCTTGTAAGAAACAGAAAAGGTGAGTGGGGGAATTTGAAGAAAGGAAATAGGAGGCTTTCTTCTGTGAAAACTGTAGATTCTGAGATTTGATCTGACTTGCAAGCTAACAAGCTGATCTATGAGAGTTTAATGAACACTGACATAAGATACAAGACACCTCAGTCAGAGACAAAGAATGGTTTATCACTCACAGTAATAAACAGTAGTCAGAGTACAGCATTTTCCTGTTCTATGTTCTCAAACCCAAATTCCCCAGGGAAATGTAAAGAAGACAAAATGATATCTGTACATACAATGGATTGCTATGGACAGCAAGCATGTCTATCTTTTACTCCAGAGAATATCAAGCAAACTATCCAGAGACAAATTATGTCTAGCTTCCAAGGATAGAAGCAAACTTGCTCTTTGCCCCAAAGGGTGACAATATCTCTGACTTCCAAGGCTGTTTGCTATATAAAAAAAGATATTCCAGAACACAGTCAGTGCTTCTGTTCACAAGACATGCAGCAATGTGAGACACATGGAAAATCGTCTCTCAACCTCTGGGAAACCACATCTCATATTTTGCAAGCTAGGGTCAAGGAAGGTAGACCTATAGCCCTTGATCATTTAGCTAAAACAAGAAAACAGCTACCCTGAAAGAGAGAGACAAAAAATTATCCACAGTTTCTCTTCATAGTTCTCTTTCTGTGACTCTTGGATACAAGCCTATGAGGCTATCTCTTCCAGGGAATTACTATTTGGCATAAACAAGATGCTGATTTCTCTACTGTTACACTACAGGTTTGAGGGTATAAATATGTTATAATAAAAAAAATACAAATTTCAGTTCATTCCTCTCCTGCCAGTTTATCAGACATATTTGAATTAAAGTATAACCCATTCTGCATGAAAATAATTAACTACAGCCCTTTCAAAAACAGCAATCTGATTAACTTAGGAACAAAAGTTTACAACACCCAAATATGGCTCAATACATTCAATATATTTAATATTATTATTAAATCACAATGAATACTGTAAGAACCATTCTTCCCTATGCCCAACTTTAAGTGGCAAACTAACAATGAGACTTTTAGTTGAAGATCCCAATAAAAACTGTCCAGGAAAAATTAACACCATAAGTTAATGATGATTATCATGGGATGTTAACAATTGAAAAATGATTCTCAATTGCATGTGTTATTAAATATAAAAGGTATTTTATATTGGTATGGTATATAAAAGGTATATAAAAGGATGGTAACTTTTATTTGGAGTTCTGAGTCACAGCTTTCATTTGTTATGCTGCCAGAAGTCCCTCTATTAACACACAAAGGGTTACTGGAATCTATCATGTTCTATTGGATCATACAAAAACTACCCAGACTAAAAATCTCTGAAAATGCCCAGTAATTATCATCACATACTTAGGTTATAAAGTAGGCATAAAAGACTATTCAGAATTTTGGTTTTGAAATAAGGAGGCATTGTTTTTGAAATATTCCTCCAGATACCTTTGTGTCAAAATGACTAGAAAGCAAGATACACAAGAAAGTCTCAGTTTTTCTTGGGCACTTTATGCCAAAGAGTTTTCATCTTCTGATCAAATTATGTGTTTATTGTAATATTAAAACCTGTGAATATTCATTAAATTTATAGTATTCCAGTTTTCAAAGATTATGTGTCTCATAGTAGGACAAGTGTCAGTAAACCAGTGAAGATGAGATTGGAAATTTTGCAGGTGCATTTTTTCAGTTTCAAACAGATCTGTTGTAAAAACATAACGTCTGTGTGTGGTAAAGGAAAGTTGTTAAATTCTGATTTATTAGAGAGTAGCAAAATGCAGATTTTATGCTTCTGTGTTTATTCAATACTAATGTCATCAGTTATACTGCTTTGTTTTTAATGTTAATATATATTATTTAATATTTTTAAAATTTAAAAAATATCAAATTCACTTCACAAAGAAAACTGGTAAATATATAATTAAAATTAGCATTATTAAGTATCAAATGCTATAAATTTTACATATATCTAATCCACCCCTCTTTTTTGTAATCACTCTAAAGCATAGAAGAACACATAATGCAAATACAAGTGTGTGGCAACATGACAATACCATTTTATAGAGTACCTGGATTATATATGGAAGATTGATACACTGCATTTATTTTTACTTCATCCTGCTATCTCACAGGAATAACAGTGGAACTATTAAAAAGCTATAAAACCACAAAGACAATGAGAACAGAATGTAAGACAACTGTTGATCAGAAATTGGACAAATGAAGGATGGATGGTAACTTTTATATTTCAGACTGAAGAACACCTAAGTCTCAGCAGGGTAAAGATAAAGGAATTCTAATAAAAAGCGAGACCACTAAGATCAGAAAAACTGCACACTTCCTCAGGAATTTGAGGTTCCTGGTATTGCTGAAGGCCAGGATGTAGGGACAGGTTGAACAAAGGAAGATTAGCTAGAGGTTTGTATGAGAAGGTAGAGGGGAAGTTAGGTCACCTCTCCTGGATATGTAGTCAGGAAATTGGCCTCTCTCATTCCGTCAGAGATGGAAGGCAGAGAGGAGTGTGGAATTGGGAGTGTTTTGGAAAGATTTGGTGAAAATAGACAAACTGAGAGGTAAGAACCTCAGCCCCATAAATTTTAAGAACCAGGCTAAACTGATCCATCCCTTCGCATACCAACTCTCATGCAGGCAGGAAGTTACAGGACTCCTCTCTGGATAAAGTGACAGAAGAGACAATGTAAGAAACCAATGACATTTTATTGCTCCCCAGTGAAGAGTCTGATCTCCTATGATGTAGACCCATCAGTGCGGAAGACCTGAGTGAACTCTAACTTCCAGTGACTCCTTCCTTTATGTGGTCATTAGAATACTGGATCAAGCCAACATCTTTATTATCTAAGTAGCACACTTAAAAAAAAAAAAAAAAAAGCAAACCTCATAGGTGACATACAGGATATCCTACCAACACAGAGTGAAATACAGACAGTTGAAAACTCCCATATCATACTGAGCTTTGAAAATACATAGTTTGCTAAACATGTGCAATAAGTAGGTGAATTAAGACAGGCATGATTCATAGAAATATCTGTGTACATATTGGTTTTTAAACAAAGCTTTGAGATTAAAAAGTTATTTTAGTTGTTGTCATTTTTGTCATTTTACTACTTAGTTCAGATTCATAGCAAGAGAGAGTACAGACTGCATTATATCCTATTTTCATTAAAAATATAAAACAGTTAACATTCCTATTTTAGGCAGTATATAAAAGAAAATGAATGGTTATTAGTGGCATAGTCTCTCAGGTAATTCTATAAATTCTTCTAATTTGGAAAAAGAATCAAAGGTGAGCAATCTGATAAGGCAATATTCTGCTCTTCAAATAGAGATTTCTATCAGTCTACCCAATTAATCAGATATGCTTGAGAAGTATTTTCAGTAGTTAACAAAGATTGGTCTATACTCTATTAGTATTATGAGAATAGAATTGGAATGAATGCTTTTTTGAATTTAGATCCATTTGCACTCCACGTTAATAATGCCTTCAATTGACTGAAACCAGCCAAAAAAATCTGCAATTAAGTGTCATTAGTTAAATTCACTTAAACTGGGTCTTTGAAGAGTCTCTTCCAAGATATTAGGTTTCACTGAATATACTGTAATATTCTGGTGTTTAATGTTCAAGTCTTAAATTACCCTGTCAGTTGAAATGCAGTGGACTTGGTAGTTGGTGTTACATATCTTGTCACAATTTCTAAAGAAAGATATGAAAGTATGTATGTTAGGGTGACCATATGGAGAGGAGTCCCTGGGTGTTTCAGTTGGTTGAGCATTCTACTCTTAGTTTTGGTTCAGGTCATGACCTAATGGTCGGGGGCTCAAGTCTCACATGCAGCTCCACACTTGGCATGGAGTCTGCTTGGGATGTCTCCCTCTCCACCCTTACCTCTCCCCCTGCTAGCATTCTCAAAAAAACCCATATGGAGAATATAGATAAAACCTACTCATGCATCCCATATTCCTTCTTCCAATCATAGTGGAGACCATTATACTTAGGTTGGTATATATTTTTCATTTGCATGATTTATGTATTATTCAGATAATAATTTACACATAACCACATTTAAAGGATGATAGGGTGTGTTCTAACTGGATTTGCTATTATAGTGTAAGTATTTTCTTGCAGTATTTTAAGATCAACACTTATTTTTCCAAATGTATTCTGGTTGTTACACTTAAATTTGGTTTATTAATTTTAATAACTAGATAGTATTTCAATGTACAACTGCAGAAGACTTTATTTCTATGATCCACTTTTTATGAAGCTTACAATTTATCAACTTCCCATAGGAATTACAAGCATCCTTTTGTACACAATGATTCTTTCAGATTTTGTTAGTCGAATTGTGGTCTCAGGCTTGCAAAAATTGCATAACCTTGGAAATATAACTTTACACAAAAGCAAATTATACTTCAAAACTAAAGAATTCTATTTTCATATATATGAAAATAGAATGTATATATATTAATATAATGTGTATATATATATTAATCACCCACTATTATGGAATGTTTACATTTATTTCCAACTTTTAATTAGATTTCTCATCTTTTTATGTAATAGGGGAGACACTTGAATATTTTAAATTCTTATATTTAGCTGGTTACTCCTACATTGTTTTTTAAGTGTTTTAAAGTTTTGCTTTTCACATTTATTTCATTAATTCATGTGGAATTTGTTTTGGAGTACTATGTAAAATAGGAACCATCTATTCATAGGTGCTGTCCGGGTATCAGTGATAGGTATTGACTATATTTCCTTTATGCCCATTCCTCATAAAGTCACAGTACTACTTTTGTCATGTATCAAGTTTTTATATGATTTGGATCTCCTTCTGAGCTCTTGGTTATATTTAATTCTTAAATCCCTTTACAAATAGCATTTGATTGCAGTTATTCAATTTTTACACTAAGTCAAAATATTAAACAGACTAGTGAGTCCCTCTCTGCTTTTCACACAAATATAGTTTTCTTCTTCAGAATTGTTTCTCAGTATTTGACTTTTTATTCAGACATATAAACTTCTGGATCAGATTCTCTAGTTTTGAAAAGAATCCTACTGGAATTTGATTAGGATTACAAAGAATATACAAATTAATTCTGGGGAGAACTGACATCTTTAATATATTATCTCCCTATATATGCATGTAGAATGTACGTCCTTTAAAAATTTTTGGTGTTTAATATTTGTATACATATTAAAATAAATGTTATGATTTTTCCTATAAAGTTCTAGCCCATATTATTATTCTGAAGTACCTCCTAAGTTTTTACTTTAATATTATGGGTGAGGTTCCCAAATAGTACATTTTAAACTTTTTTAATAGCTATGTTTTGATGTTGCATACTGTATCCAACAATCATGATGAACTTTTAGTCTTCATATTATTTTTTGATAGGATGTTTTAAAGTTTCTATATGATCATGATATCTACAAAGATATATTTTTGTTCCAAATTCTAAATGACTTTTCTATGTCATTTCTATTATTGTTTTCCTGACTGAAGCCAATTATAATATTATACCAATGGTAATCTTATACCAATGGTAGCTACCTTTTCTGTGTTTTCCCTGCCTTAAAATGAATGATACTATCATTAATTATGTTTTTGTGTTTTACATGGATAACTGTAATAAAGAAACTGTAAGTTTCTTTCACTTTTATTTTACTAAAATTTCTGTCAAAAATATGAATTTTACCAAATATTTTATTCTGTGTCTACTGAGATAACCATTTGATTTTTACCCTAATTAAGTTAATGAGGTTAATTATTTTAAAGGTTATCTTATACCCATGTTTTCTGTTAATGAAATTTACTTGGTGTGATTTTGTTCTCTTATATATAGTTTCATTAATTTGGCTAACTTTTGATTCTGTGTTTTTCACATTTATGTTGTTCTTAACCACTATACCCTATAATTTATTTTTTGTTACTGTACTTGCCACATTTTGGTTCTTTTCTTTTTCTGTTTTATGAAACTGTCTGCATATGAAAGAAATTGTCTTCCTTGAAAATTTTGTAGAATTCTCCCACAAAATCTGAGTATTATGGTTTTATCAGTAGATTTTTTTCTTGACTCCATTTTGGTAATTGTTATACTTCTGGGAATGTTTGCTTTACATCTGAGTTTTCTTTTTATTAGAAGTTAGTTGCTTATACTATTGTCATGTAATACCTACTTGTATTAGTCTGCTTGAGTTACTATAACAAAATAAAATAGAGTGAGTGACTTAACCTATTGAAATTGATTTCTTACTGTTCTGGAAACTGGAAGTCCAAGATAGAGGTGTCAGCTGAGTTTCCCTGTGAGGGCACTTTTTCTGGCTTGCAGATGGCTGCCTTCTGAATATGTCCTCAAATGATTTTTCTTTTATAGGTAAAAACAGACATATCTCTCCTTTCTCTTCTTATAAGGGTACTTATTAATCCTATCAAGTGGGCCTCACCTTCATGACTTCATCTAGTCCTAAAATTACCTCCCAAAAGCCCCATCTCCAAACACCAATTTATATGGATATTTGGGGAGGATACAATTTACATGTGTATAGAGGCATATCTTGTCTTATTGCACTTTATTTTGCTTTGCAGATAATTTTTTCTTTCCAAATTGAAATTTTGTGGAAACTCTGCATTGAGCAAGTCTATTGGTGTCAGTTTTCCAAAAGCATTTGTTCATGTCTCTGTGTCACATTTTGGTAATTCTCGCAATATTTCAAACTTTCTTATTATATTTGTTATGGTGATTTATGATTAGTGATTATGACTCATTGAGAGCACAGATGATGATTAGCACTTTAACAATGAAGTATTTTTTTAATTAAGGTATATGTACATTGTTTTTTAGACATAATGCTATTACACACTTACTAGACAGTATAATATAAACATAGCTTTTAAATGTACTGGGATACCAAAACATTTATCTGACTCTCTTTATTGTAATATTCACTTTATTGCAGTGGTCTATAACCAAATGCACATTATCTCCAAGGAACTCACAATATCTTAGAGGTATGTCTATATACAATGTATACAAATATAATGAATTTCACAATGTATATTATATCGATTCTCCATGATGTACATTTAAGTATCTTTTAATTTTGTATGTCAATTATATTTCAAAAAGCCATGAAATATTTGGGACAGAAATATTCATTCCATAACATTAATGTTTCTTTCTTTTTTCATTCCTAATAATTTCAACTTAAATTTCTCTTTGTCGCATATGCCTGCATTTTTCTCCCCCAATCTTTCCCCAAATCTTTTAGCTTTCTTTAACCTCTCTAATAAGTTCTTATTTTCTATTTAGTTATTTTCTACTCTAATTGCTATAATTTATTTCCTCCCATTTTTTCACCTTTTGTTTTTCTGTTTTCCTCCCCTCTTTTTCTTATTTCATGATTTGGAGTCTTGGGTCATTAATTTTTTTTTAAATTTTACATTTAGGACTATAAATGTTCCTCCATGTGCTGTTTTTGATGCATCTTACATTTTGTATGTATTGATACATTAATGTTCACATCTAAATAATTATAATTTTAATTATAAATTCCTCTTAGGCTAATTCATTACAGATCACAGTTTAAAAGATTTCAAATGTATGAGGTTTTGTTTCTTCTTAATGTCCAGAAGTTTGTCCCCATATCCATATAATATTTTCTATATTTTCTGTTGTTAATTCTTTATTTTATGGTTCATATCACTATATGTTTCATGTACATTTTAAAAGAACATATGGGGGCGCCTGGGTGGCTCAGTGGGTTAAAGCCTCTGCCTTAGGCTCGGGTCATGATCCCAGGGTCCTGGGATCCAGCCCCATATCGGGCTCTCTGCTCAGTGGGGAGCCTGCTTCCCTCTCTCTCTCTGCCTGCCTCTCTGCCTGCTTGTGATCTCTGTCTGTCAAATAAATAAATAAAAATATATTAAAAAAAAAATCCTCTGCCTTCGGCTCGGGTCATGATCCCAGGGTCCCGGGATTGAGCCCTGCAACGGGCTCTCTGCTCAGCGGGGAGCCTGCTTCCTCCTCTCTCTCTCTCTCTGCCTGCATCTCTACCTACTTGTGATCTCTGCCTATCAAATAAATAAATAAAATATTAAAAAAAATAAAAGAACATATGGTCTCTAATTGATGAGCAGGGTTCTGTATGTTCATTAAATCAAATATATTGTGTGTCCTTTTCAGTACTGTATTTTTGTCTTTTTATCAGCCAAGTTCTTGAAAAAAAATTCAAGATCTTTCCCATGTTTTATACAGATCAATTATTCTCTTGTTTCATTTTTTATTTATATATATCATAATCAGACTTAAAAATTTTTCCTGAAGAATTTGTCATTTTTTAATTAATATTTTTGACAATATATTATGTGACTTAAGAGTGCTACAGTAGTAAAATAAAATAAAAAATAATAATACTGTTCATATCTATAGATTTTCCTCAAAAGTCTGTAACAAACATTAATATTTATATAAAATGTTATAAAATTAGTATAAATTTTCCATCTCTGTACTTTGAATATTTCTGACATTATATTTCATGATGTTAGTAAACTTCATATTGTAATATTGGGTTTTTGTTCATCTTGAATATTTCTGGAGTTAACTGTTATGTTTAAACAGTTTATTATTATTACTGATGCATCCATACTTCTTTCCACTATCTCATTTTGTATTCTATGTGTTGGTCTTTTACTTTATTTTCTCTGTCATTTATTTGTTTTCTTGGAGTGATCATGTAATTCTTTATTTTCTATTTATATTTTTTAATGTTTGAATTCTATTCTAATATTATATTCTAATCTGATCCTTTTTAAAGTTAACCATATTTTTCTAACATGGATACCTACAACATGGAAGGGTTTTTTAATTTTTTATTTATTTATTTTTTTAAGAGATTTTATTTCTTTATTTGACAGAGAGAGAGACAGAAAGAACAGGAACACTGCAGGGGGAGTGGGAGAAGGAGAAGCAGGCTTCCTGCTGAGCAGGGAGCCCAGTGCAGGGCTTGATCCCAGGACCCTGGGATCATGTCCTGAGCCGAAGGCAGAAACTTAACGACTGAGTCACACAGGTGCCCCAACATGGAAGATTTTCGATCAGCAAGCCTATTCTGCTGCCAAAACCAGTCTTTAAAACATTTTAACTTACCTTCTGTATACCTTTTATATTATTCTAATCTATTATTTCAGCTATATTTTGTTTGTCATCCCTCTAGCCACTAATGCTTCTTTGGTTTTACTTACATTTTAAAGTTCTTAATCAAATTACTGTTCATTTGCAGGTATTTTTTCCCTTCTTGTGATTTTTTTCCCTCCTTCTCTTTGTTGTTGCCTTTAGGATATCTTTTCTATTTTTCCCCTGGTGTTCCACTACAGTTTATAGATTATACAGTTTATAGATTTATTTTAATTATCTCATT
Source organism: Mellivora capensis (assembly GCA_004024625.1). Classification (NCBI taxonomy): domain Eukaryota; kingdom Metazoa; phylum Chordata; class Mammalia; order Carnivora; family Mustelidae; genus Mellivora; species Mellivora capensis. Next base: position 51,522 of record PISX010005764.1, on the reverse strand, counting down.
ATTCATTGTGCTTTTTTTATCTAAAGGCTTTTTTTATCTAAAGGCTATCTTTCTCCATTTCTGGAAAATTCTCTATAGTTAATCATTTCACATACCCCTTATTTCTTAGATATATAAAAATAAATGGCAAGAACTATTCTGAATTTTTTAAAAATCAGCTGAATTTTTTATTATTTATTTATTTATTTGATGAGGGTTTAAGAGGTGTGAACTGTTAGTTATAAAAATAAATAAGTCATGGGGATGTGATGTACGTCATAGAGAATATAGTAATTAATATTGTAATAACCTGGTATAATGGCAAAGGGTAACTAGGATATCAAGGTGATGATTTCATAATGTATAAAAATAATAAATCCCTATGTTATATGCCTGAAACTAATATAATGTATGCCAATTATAATTCAACTAAAACGTGTATGATAAAAAAGGATATTATTAATTTAAAAAAACAGATTTTATTTATTTATTTGAGACAGAGAGCACCCAATAGCAGGGGCAACAGCCAAGGGAGAGTGAGAAGCAGACTCCCTGCTGGGTAGGGAGTCCAATGCAGGGCTTATCCCAGGACCCTGGATTATGACCTGAACTGAAGGCAGATGCTTAACTGACTGAGCCACCCAGGTGCCGCTCAGCTGAATTTTTAAAAATCAGTAGACAGTGCTCGTTGTGGCATAATATTCAATATTGGTTCTTTTATTCTGTTTTACTAAAAACATGCCTTTTTATGGCAATGTTTTGTCCAATTAAACATACCTATACTCACAGACTACCTTCCTCTAGAAAGTTGCCATTTGATGCAGTTCTGGCCCAAGTAAAATAAGTAGACAGTTGGCTAGGAGCTCCCAAAAGTTCATTGAAAGGGATAAAGACTTATAGTTAGTGATACTTTTTTGTACATTTAAAATTTGTTAAGAAAAAGTGGTGTGTGTGTGTGTGTGTGTGTGTGTGTGTATTTATATGTGTATAGGTTAATAAAGGAGCCAAATTCAATACCAAAGTCAATCCTAACAAGACATCTAGTCAATGCAAGATATTTTATTATGGGTTTTGGTTTTGGCATTGGTTTGTAGACAAAGTATATCATATAGGTTTGAATGGGAAGACATTAGTGGAACTCAAATATGAAAGCAGCAGATGATCATCATTCCATTGGTCAGAGATGGTGGAAAAGAAAGTGGGTATATTATTTTCAAAGCAGAAAAGATGAACATAAGTTGCTTTTGCCTAGTTTCATTTATTCCCACAGTCACTTACAATGTAAATGTGAGTTTAGTTACTATTCTTCAAGTCAATATTAAAGTTTATTTATATTGTAGTTAAAAATTTAACTGTTCCAAAAAACATTAAGTGCACTTTAATTTTCTTAAATTACTTAACTACTAAACACCCACACTGTATACCACTCATCATAGTTTGGGTAATCTAGTGAGTGAGTCAGTGATATTCCATCAATCTTAGGCCATAACAAGGAGATAAGTTTATATTTTACAAGTTTTCATAGTAACCTAATAATGTAAATTTTAAATTTATCTTCTGATAAGATTCAAACACATATAATTCTCTTTCCTTGAGTATCTATGATCTATGTAAGAAAATTTCTGTTGTTAAGATCCAAGCTTCTGTCCTAAAACTGGAACCTTAAATCCTGAGGGATTTCATAGTTTGGAGTTGAGAATAGAGACAAAAAGGGCCAAGTATAATGTGAATAGTTTCCAAAACCCTGAATCATTCAGTGAACCTATAAACCTAACATTTTGCTTTTTCTTGATAGCCCGGGCTGTTTTGAGACCAATTTTTGTGGTTTCATTTGGGTTTTGTGTCTAATTCTTATGCCAGTTGGTAAGAATGAAAAAATGAACTAAACCCTAGAGAAGTTTCCAAACCCACAGAGCTCAGCAAAGGGTAGGAATTTTATTTTGAGTTTCAGGTTTCCTAGGGTTTCAAATGAAAGGAAACCAAAGGCAAAATACAGTGGACATGACATTTGTGAACAAAAACCAATATAAAGTTTGCTTTAACTGATTCAGTGTGGCTGGAGTTACCTTCATCCTTTCATGAAGGAGAGTCTTATTTTCTTCTGATTTATCTGCTGTCCACAGGAAAAAAGGAAAAACTATGCTTCATTTAGCCATTTTTAAGATCCAGCTTTTAAAACAAAGGTTCCTTTAGCTTGCTCCCATGTTTACTCATTGAAATTTCCCTAAACATTATAGTTTTCTATACATAAAATCCTATTTTTCTCTCTCCTATTTTTCTCTCTCTTCCCTTTTTTCTATTATTTAAAATTCCTCACTAACAAAAATTTTCATGAAGCATCGTTATCTATTAGTTTTCAACAGAGTTAAAACATTATTTTAAAATGGAGTAGGAAAGCATTATAAAATGAACTGTCATTTAATATTTGCTACTGCAACTAAAGAACTAAACTAAGTTCATGTAATTTTGGTACATAAATTTCACACTCGTTCATTTTGTAGACAACGCTATAGTGGACTCCTTTCTCTAACTTCTTGGTAGTCTTGATGGATATCATGTTATTTTATTTTAATTTAATTAAAATTAAGAGAGAGAAAAAATACAAAGTATAATTTTACATATACATTATATATAATAGAAATAATAACAAAGTTAATCCTCAATGCAGTGAAATTATAATGTTTAGATTAAGAAATATGATAGAAAAATTGCATCCTTACTTTAATCCAATTGAATAAGAAAGGGTTGTTGTTGGGTCTCTTATATAAACTACGCAAAAGTTGTTCTCATAAAGAAAAGAAAGTGGCTTTAAGAAATTGACCTACTGTAAACTACCAGCTTCTATGTAAATCAGAAAATTATTAAATAAAATGTTCCAGATTATTTTAGTTTCTATAAAATCTAAGAGAAGTAAGAGAATGGGTTCAATAATCTGTTGTCTCTGGCAACTGACACCCTCTTCCTGTCATATTTTAAAACCTTATAATTTGTTTTGTACTCTGTGTATACTCTTTTCTTCTATAGATATTAGCACAGCTGATCACTCAGACATCAACATAAAATTAAAATGTTTGTCTTCAATAAAATATTTTCAGATTAGTTTGGCACATAGTAGGTACTTAGTAAGAATCGTTTGAGTATAGATACCTCCACTTAGATGTTAGTAGTTTATATTAAGCCCTAGCAAATTAGATTTATCTCCTCCGCAAAAAAAATAAGTATTCCTTCTATGGCAAAAATTTTCTGTCAAGAAAGTCTTTTTATTTAGGCTCTTTGTAGCCACAAAACAAAGAATTTTTATTTTCAGTAGAACTTTGGAATATTTATCATTTGTTGTCACCATTGATTCACAGATATAAGAAATAATAGCTATGAATATCTAAGTGAAAGCTTTGTTTGTTGCACTGGCTTTCAGAGTCAACATTTTCTTCAGCAAAGGTTATAATTGTAAGCCAATACCACACTTTGTTTTTCCCTCTAGCTGTTAGCAGGAAGTTTAACTTGTCTTTGAGGTCTGTCAAATCAAAAACACAAACACTGTTTGCTTTTTAAAAATTTTTTTTAATTTAAAGGTCAGGTTGGCTGTTTAAGCCATGTCTTACTGTATATTTCCTATTAAAAAAAAATAAGCTGAGATAATGTCAAGTGACATTTTAAACTTTGCAAAATACACAGGTATTTTACACACAATACATAAGTTCTAAATACTAACAATGAAATACTGAAATCAAGTAACATATTTCAAAGAAACTCCAATATATTTACATCTTCTATATTTGACTACAATCCATTCCCTTTCAAAATTTTCTAAAGAAGACTGAAATGAGCCTAATTTCTAAATTAGCACAACTAGCATATTTGTTAATTAAATCCTGTTTGTATCTTAAATAGTTAAGCTTCTATATCAGCCTTAACTAATTATGTAAAACTAATTATGTAAAAACACTGAAAAGATTTCTATGTCCATTTTTAAAAATACTTGCGAAGGTCAAGCAAACCTTGCAAATATAAACATATTATTATTATTATTATATAGAAGCCATTAAAAAGTTTATAAAAAGCACCATGATTATTTTACTGAAGGGAAATTTATATTTGAAAGTAGGAATGTACGAGATTGCCTCAATTAATTAATGTCCACTTTCTAGTCATCAATAGAGCTGAAGGATAGAGATAAATTGTGAAATTCACTAGTATTTTCAAAGGAACATGGGAGTTTTTTGTCCAATTCCTGGCCACAACTTTAAAGTACAGGAGTATACATTTTGGTACATGCATACATGACTAATTTAAAAAGTTCTGAGTGTAAGAGATGCTACTGGGCAAATTAGCCTGTATGCCACAGTAGCTGATTCCTAAGTACCTGTCTAATCTTACCTTTCCTACATTCCCAGACTTGAATTCTCTAGTTCCATTTTCTACGAAAGAGTGACACCTGATCCTTTGACACTCTTTTTAAAAAGTTGTCTTCTTGGCCTGGACTTCTTTTTTTTTTTTTTTTAATTTTTATCTTTTCATTTTGATACGATTATAGACTTACAGAGAAGTTCAAGAATACCAAAAAAAATGTGATTCTATATACATTTTACCACCCGGATACCCCAAATTTTCAAATATCTGTTTATACATAATACATGTATTATATGTACATATATAAGTATATATACATATTTATGCATATACATATACATACATGTGTATACAATGGTAGTTGATATTTTGTAATTTATATTCTCTACATATGATATATGTGCATATCTTCCCCACAACCATTGGATAATAATTTTCAGACATGATATCCATTTATCTGAAATACTTAAACTTCCTTTTCTAAGGATCAAGGACATTCTATTATATAACTATAGTAGAATTATAAAAAGTCAGGTAATTGATTTGATTCTCCAACTGGCTGATAATATTCAGATTTAATCCATTTCCCAGTAATATTCTTTATAAAAAAAAAATTCCAGGGGTGCCAGGATGGTGCAGTCAGTTGAGCATCCCACTCTTGGTTTCGGATCAGGTCTGATCTCAGGGTGGTGAGATCGAGCCCCACACAGGGCTCTATGCTCAGCATGGAGTCTGCTTGATTTTCTCTCTCCAACTTCCCTCCCCTCCCCACTGTGTGCTCTTTCTAAAATAAATAAATCTTTTAAAAATAAAATAAAATAAAATGAATTCTAGGTTGTGTATTGCTTCCAGTTGACTCTTTAGACTCCCTGATTCTGAAATAGATTTGCAGTCCTTGCATTTCAGTATATTTATATTTTTTGAAGGATACAGGACGGTCGTTTTGTAAAATCTCCCTCACTTTGGGGTCACTGTTGTTTTCTTATGATTAGATTCAGATTAGGCAGTTTGGACCAGGATATCAGAGGAATGAAGTTGTCGTCTTCTCAGCAATAATATCAGGTGGCCTGTGAGGCCAGTTTTTCCCCATTATTGGTAATACTAAGTTGGGTCTCTTGGTAAGGGTGGTTTTCTGTGACATTTCTTCATTATACATTTATTTTTCCCTTTGTATTTAATAAGTACATGTGTGGAACTTTAAGACTATATAAATAATTCCCAATTCTCAAATTTTCACTTACTCATATTACCATTTATTAATAATCCTGTTTGAACCTATTATAATGATTGTTGCCATTATAATTTGATAATTATTTCCATATTTATTATCTGGCTTTATACTAGAGAGAGGAGCTTCTTATTTTCCCTGTTTGTTTGTTTTCTTATTGGTTTATTTGTTATTTATTTATGAATATTTGATATATTAATTTAGATTTGTGTTTGGGCTAGTTTTTTTCTTTAATCTTTAGGTAAGTTACAATATTTATTTGAAATATGATGTAATTGTTTTTGTTGGAATTCCATTTTAATTTTTCCTTATGCCTTAAAAAAAATGAAACATTACCAGAAAGCATACTCAGAGAAGTGTCATTTCATCCCACTAACAAATGTATAAACCATTTCTTTTTCCTTTCAGCTTTACTGAGGTATATATCCAGCATACAAAACACTGTATATAATTAATGTACACAATTTGGTGAATTTGGACATTGTTACCATTACCACAATAAATATGACTGTCACCTCCAAAAATTTCCTTGTGTCTCTCTTTGTGTATTTGGATGTGGTAAGATCTGAAATCATAAAACTCCTAGATGCAAACATAAGGGAAAACTTCCTGATCTTGGTCTTGGAAATAATTTCTTGGCTATAACACCAAAGGCACAGGCAACAAAAGCAAAAATAGACAAATGGTAGTCCATCAAACTAACAAACTTTTGCACAGCAATAAACAGTGTGAAAGGCAACCTATGAAATGAGAAAATATTTGCAAAGCATTTATCCTTAAGAGTTAAACTTCCAAAATATATAAGGAACCCCTACAAGTTAACAGTAGAATTAAAGAAAGAAAGAAATGGGGAGGGGGTGCCTGGGTGACATAGTTAAGCGACCACTCTTGATTTTGGCTGAGGTAATGATCTTAAGGTCCTGCCACATTGGCTCCTTGCTGGGGTGTGGAGCCTGCTTAGGGTTTTCTCTCTCCCTCTCCCTCTGCTCCTTCCCACTGCTGGCACACTCTCTCTCAAAATGAAAAATAGGAAGGAAGGAAGGAAGGAAGGAAGGAAGGAAGGAAGGAAGGAAGGAAATAAGGAAGGAAGGAAGGAAAGGGAAAGGAAGAAAGGAAGGAAGACATCTCATCTTTAAAATGGACAAGGGGGCGCCTGGGTGGCTCAGTGGGTTAAAGCCTCTGCCTTGGGCTCAGATCATGATCCCAGAGTCCTGGGATCGAGCCCCACATCGGGCTGTCTGTTCAGTGGGGAGAGCTTCCTCCTCTCTCTCTCTGCCTGCTTCTCTGCCTACTTGTGAATTCTGTCAAATAAATAAATGAAAAATTTTAAAAATAATTTTAAAATTTTAATTTAATAATAATTAATAATTAATAATAATTAAATTATAATCTAATGATTAAATTAATTCAATAATTAATTAATGATTAATAAAAATAATTTTAAAATGATTTTTAAAAATTAGCAAGACAGGAAACAACGTGTGTTGGAGAGGATGTGGAGAAAGGGGAACCCTCTTACACTGTTGGTGGGAATGCTCATTGGTGCAGACACTCTGGAGAACAGTGTGGAGATTCCTCAAGAAATTAAAAATAGAGCTTCCTTATGACCCTGCAATTGCACTACCCCAAAGATACAGATGTAGTGAAAAGAAGGGCCATCTGTACCCCAATGTTTATAGCAGAAATGGCCACGGTCGCCAAACTGTGGAAAGAACCAAGATGCCCTTCCACGGACAAATGGACTAGGAAGATGTGGTCCATATACACCTTGGAGTGTTATGCCTCCATCAGAAAGGATGAATACCCAACTTTTATAGCAACATGGACGGGACTGGAAGAGATTATGCTGAGTGAAATAAGTCAAGCAGAGAGAGTCAATTATCATATGGTTTCACTTATTTGTGGAGCATAACAAATAAGATGGAGGACATGGGGAGATGGAGAAGAGAAGGGAGTTGAGGGAAATTGGAAGGGGAGGTGAACCATGAGAGACTATGGACTCTGAAAAACAACCTGAAGGGTTTTGAAGGGGCGGGGGGTGGGAGCTTAGGGGAGCCTGGTGGTGGGCATTAGGGAGGGCACGTATTGCATGGAGCACTGGGTGTGGTGCAAAAACAATGAATACTGTTACGATGAAAAGAAATTTAAAAAATTTAAAAAAATAAATAAATTAATTAATTAAAAAAATAAAATAAAATGGACAAAGGACTTGAATACACATTTCCAAAGAAGACATACACAATGGGTACCAGGTATATGAAAAGATAGTCATTACCACTAATCATCAGGGAAAAGCAAATCACCTCACACCTGTTAAGATGGCTATTAAAAAATAAAAAATAACATGCTAGTGAGATTGTGGGAAAACTGAGTGCCTCCCCCATTTCTCTATCCTTTCCAAGCCATTACAATCATCCTTTGATATTAACTGATCTCAGTACTAACTACTATATGCGTCCCATGGGTTTTTTTCATTAGTACTACATTTATGTATTTTTTAAATTTTACATTCCTTCTTAATCAAAAAGTAAAATAATATAGACCCTTTTTGTGCTTTGCTTTCCATACCTTAAAATATATTTTGGGAAATCACTCCAACTCTGAACATAAAATTCTTTATCTTTTTTTTTTTAAGTTATGTAGCTCTCCTTTATGGGAATGTGTTATCATCTATTCAAGCATCCTCACACGTATGGACATATTATTTCCAATATTTTCCAGTTACAAATAATTCTTCATTATGTAATATAATATTTTTATTTTTTATATATATTGTGATAAGTGTATCTACAGGTTAGATTCCTAGAAGTGAGAGGACTGGATCAAAAGTTAAATATGCCTGTAATTCTGTGTGTTTCTCATAAGCAGAATACTAATTTGCATTCCAACCTGCAAAGTCTGAAAGTATCTAGTCACATGGGCTCACTAATAGATTCTGTTGTTCGACTTTTTAAATTTTGCCAATCTGATAGATAAAAATAGTATCTCAGTGTAGTTTTATTTTGCAGTTCTCTGTACTGAATTAGGTTCAATATCATTTCCTAAATAATGTGAAGCATAAAAATGAACAATCTTCAATTTGCACTCATAAACATAATGTTGAACCTCAAAAATATATTTTTGAATGTGAGAAATTGGGTATAAAATATTATATTCTGTACTACTTCATTTATATAAATTTTAAAAATGTGTGAAAACTAATCTACACTATTACAAGCCAGGATAACAGTTAACCTTGTCAGACTGTAGTGACTATAATACGTAGGGATGAAGTGCTTGTTTCATAAACATGTTTAGATTGTGCAAGTTCCTTGAACTGTACTATTATGCTATGCACTTTTTTGTATATATGTTACATTTCACTTGTTATAAAACAGTGAGTTTAGATTGACAGGACTACTAGATATAAAGTTAAATATGTTATCCAATATGAAAGAAAAGACATCTTTTCTTATTATTAGAATATAGGCTGATGTATGACAGTTGACTACATTCTAACTTGTTTTTGCTTCACAATATCACAGAAGAAAATTGCTTTATTTACAGATTTAAACCATAACGATACCGAGTTGTTGAATCACTGTCTTGTCAAGTAATGTAACCTTGTGTGTCGACTATACTAAAATAAATAAGTAAATAACTAACTAAATAAATAAAATGCTTCAATTCCATAAAAAAATTTCTAGTCTGAATCCTGAATAAAAAATACTGTGTTGAGTATGTTTAAATCTTACAATCCTTCCTGATATCAGAATACTGTGGTTACCCAACACTACTGTCATTAACCAAGAGGAATGCCATTGACAATCTGAAACTGGATCACTTAGGTGGGTACCTTAACTTGGAGGAGTTGAAAACATTAGAGAGCTTTTTGTAGTTTGCAATTGTTTGCTACTACTGTTTCATTTCAAATTCCACTATTGGATAAGAAGAAGAGTTGGAAGTAGATTCCCTTCTCTCCACACCTCACAGTAACATCTATTTGTGTGTGTTTGTGTGTACATGTGTGTGTTCAGTATTCTCAGTCCTCTATGAAAACAGACAAAGCTTCTAATTGATGGAGGAAACTGGTGTACATGCAAGAGTGTGTCATCATACTCAAAACAATAAACAACATGTCCCAAATGTCTGTCATCTGAGTGCCATCTTCAGGACTTCTGCCATAGAAAAAACTTTGTCATTAAAATGGAAAATATTAGTTGCCATACTAGGAGGTGGTATAAAATACATATGATAAAAAGTACAACATTTAACCCTCTAAACCAGAGACTAGATCTCCTTCTGATAAAAAAATAAATTACGGAAGAGTTATGAAATATAGATTTAAGTTGAGGCTCTTTCTTGGAAAAGGCTTGAAAGGTATTAAAAGTAAAATAAAGTGATCAAAATTTATTTCACTTTTATTAAATAGTCTAAAATCTTCTCTTCTTCCTTCACTGTTGTGGGTCTCACATTTTGTAGGAGTTCTGTTCTAGTATGACCCCAGGATCCATGTGTCTGGAAGTTTTGCTTAGCAGCAATGATTTCCAAACTGCTATTTCATGGTGTTCTTCAATTTTTATTTGCCTTTGGATATCTGGGGTTTTTTTGTTTTTTGTTTTGTTTTGTTTTGTTTTTTGGCATATTGTGGATCCACTACTTAGTCTTTTGCTCAACTTCTCTTAGTTCCTGGCTCTTCTAGGTTAGCTCACTTTTCTGCTTCTGTACCTAGTAGCAGCTGCCCCAAATCCTTTAACTGAAGTTTTGGCTTGATAGCTGACAGCTACTTTCTGGAAATGAATTTCCAGAAGGCACAAGGGAATAAAAGATAGTCTTCTCGAATGCATGCATAACGCTCATTATGATGTGATCTTGTTTTGACAGAGACATTGGCTTTACTTTTGCTTCCATCTTCATAGTTCATTGGCCTTAGGAGCAAGGAGAAATTTATACAAAGAGAAGATTAAAGATGGGTCATGTATAATTCTTAGAATCAAACCAAAGTAACAGTAGGTCGCTTTGGCTTTCACTATGGAGGAGATCAGAATGTGCTCCTTTGGTGTGTAGCCTTGAGTCCAGCTGAGCAGGGTCAACAGCAATAAACAGTGAATGCTCTTGGCAGCATGCCTGTCAGCATTACCAAGAGGAATTTAGTCAAAGCAAATGACTACTTAAGGGAAAAAGAAGAAAACAGAATTCTCATTCCCAATCTCACACTTCTCAGAGAGTGAAGTAAAAGAAAGAAAATCCTGGAAGATCAAGTAACAAGTATTGCAGTCTGAATAGAGCCTACACTTTCTAAAGCTTGATCCATTCAAGAATATGCTCAAAAAGGATATAAACATGCACAATCCTTTTATGGATAAATGATAAATATTAGATATGGCAAAGGTATGGAAAATGCCTTTTCCCATATAAATTTTCCCTTCTCTGTGATTTATTAAAATCTGTCCTCCAACTGTAACTGGAGACCTTTTCATAATATATCCAAAACTACTTAAATGCGAAGCAGGATGGAGTCCATTGAAAAAAAAATACAGTGTTACTCTGTATGAAAAACATACAATATGACTATTTGGAAAAGAAAAATACTCAAAAGTACGGCATGTAATTAATACAGTGTATCCCCAAGGCAACAGTTGCATACAGCTTGTAAGAGCCAAAGTGGAGCAGGGATTTCTTTTTTTTTTTTTTTAAACGTCAGGCGAATGATCCCATTTCCTTTTTTTTTTTTTTTTTAAGATTTTGTTCATTTATTTAATAGGCAGAGATCACAAGTAGGCAGAGAGAGGAGGAAGCAGGCTCCCTGCCGAGCAGAGAGACCAATGAGGGGCTTGATCCCAGGACTTGGGATCATGACCTGAGCCGAAGGCAGAGGCTTAACCCATTGAGCCACCCAGGAGCCCCTGGAGCAGGGATTTCTTATACCTATATATTCCTGGCCATTCAGAAGCTGGAGTTGTTAGTGGACTCTGCCATGTGTCAGGTCTAGGCAATGCTATACTTTTCAAAGGCAAACTATTTATGTTTACAGAATATTAAAGTTATTTCTTCTTTTTCCAGTATTTACTTTATTTATTAAATAATATCTAACAAAGACATCATTAAAAAAGAATAGAAAAAAGAAAATGAGTCAAGTAAAACAAAATTTAAACATTCCCACAGTGTCCCACTACACAGAGGTTTTATCAGTCTTTCCATCTCCCTGTTTCACCATCTATCTATCCATCCACATTCTCATGACTTTTTCACAAAATTAATATATTAGGCCAGATAATATTTGAGATATTAGTTTTTTGGACCCCAAGACATAGCATGTTCTATGATTCAAGGCATAATGGGTATTTTTTAAAATATCCATTATGTATGAATATAGAGCTATCTTTTGCTTTCAAAGTCCAAAACCACTGAGAAGAATGATGATGAAAGAAGAGGAGGTGCTTCACTGGCTAAACATTTCTGGAAATGAGAGAGATAGGCATGAGTCATATAAGCCAACAGGGCCTGTGCTAACTCTCTGGTGGTATCCTGAGAGGAGTCAAGGTATTCTTTGAGGGCAAGGATACTTCACACACTCAAGGCCAGCCAGATCCTGCACACTGGGGCTACAGCCCAAGATTCTCACTTACCACACAAGACAAAATAACAGACTGGAAAGGGCCATAAAAGCCAGAACATAGGTAGCCCATATATAAACACTGCCATGAGCAGAGGTACCTCCCTAAAACTCTGGTAGAGTTCCTGGAAGCAAAACAGCATAGGTGGACACCGAGACAGAATTTTTCACAAGTCCCCATGAAATAAGAGTTTGGCATCAAAATTAAGTGACTTATAGAGAATTAAGAACAGGTATACAATATTCCTTGTATATCCATTGTGTACTAGAATTTTTACTCCATATAGTGCATTTCTCTACTTACTTTGTCAGTTTTTTTTTAATACCCATTATGCATATGTAAAACATTTTGCTAAGCATAAGGCAAAAAGAGAAAATCATGGACAATAGTACTACTGTGAAGATATTTTCAGTTAAATAAATAAAAATATAGATGACTTTAAAGGTCAAATTATAATTTATTTCATATTTATACAATACTTTATTTAATTAACCCCATATTGGCTTAACTATCTAGGCAACTTCTAACTTTCCCTTAGAATAAAAACAAATTAACAAAACAAAACAAATTCTTCAATTTAATGAACTAATTGTACAAGTATCCTATTAACATAAAGGATGCACATTTATTTGACACAGAGGAGACTATGCTTCTTATTTCCCTAGGAAATCTCATTATCAGTGCTTCCTTCTTCCCCCATCTCTGAATTATTTCATATCTTTCTTATTTTAAAACAAAACAAATGGAAAAAAAATAACAACAATCAAAACTACTTCCTTAAACCCACATCCCTTTTCAAATACAAGACTAACTTAATTTCTGTTTTAGTACTCTTTCAATCTTCAGTGCCTCCACTTTCATACATCTACTCGTTCTTCGACTCACTCCAACATGGCTCTCCTTTACCTTGTCAGAACAGTGTCATTGCTCTAACTCACTAAATGTAGTCAATCCTTGCTTTCATCTTCTTAATTATAAAATCTTAGTACAAATATTGATTACTTTATGCTCTTTGAGACTCTTTCTATTGCTAATAGCTTCTCTATCAGTGGTGTTTCCTGGTTTTCTCTCTAGTGATAAACTGTTACTCTCAGTTTCTGCTGTAGAACTTCCACTACTGTTTAAGCCAGAGTCTTCAAAGAACTCAAAAGTTCCTAGGCCTCCTTTTCTTCTTCTTTTTTTTCCCCCTTACCCTACATATTTTCAGGAAAACTTATTCATGATTATAATTTTAATAATTATCAAATACATGTAAACATATATATATATATATTTTTTTTTTTAATCTCATATCTCTCCTTGGAACTCTAGTCCTGAATATTCAAGTGAATTACTGACATTATTACTTAGAATTCTTAGAACCAACTCCTTCATAACAGCCACAAATAATCAAATTCTTGGTATTTTCTCCCCCACAATCTATCAAAACTCTGCCTCCAGCCATGATTCGTTCATTTTTCTGATTGGGTCTACTGTCTTTCAGTCATTCAGCAAGCCTTGGAGTCACTCCTAAAGAATCCCTTCTCCTTCCTTCCCCATATCCAACCCACAACAAATCCTAAAGATTTTGCATCTTATGTAATGCTTGAGTTCATTTATTTCTCTCCAGCTATCCTACACTACCTTAATATAAGCCAGTCACCTCTACTACACAGGACAGTTTTTGCCCACCAACTGTTTTTCTTTTTATTATTAGTAGTATTATTATTATTTTTAAGATTTTATTTATTTATTTGACAGAGAGAGAGAGAGAGAGCAAGATAGGGAACACAAGCAGGGGGAACTGGGGGAGGGAGAAGCAGGCTTCCCGCTGAGCAGGGAGCCTGATGTGGGGCTTGATCCCAGGGTCCTGGGATCAGAGCCCAAGCCAAAGGCAGATGCTTAACAGACTAAGCCACCCAAGCGCACCCCTACCAACTGTTTTTCTATAATCTCTTCTTGACTCTTTAATCTGTTCTTTATAATGCAACTGGAGAGACATTTTCAAGAGAAAAATGAAAAATTCTGGGTTACTCCCTACTAAGTCTGCTTAATGTATTTCCATTGTTTTTAGATAAAATAATAGTACTTGTAAGATGGCTTGCTGGGGTTCCATCCTATTCTATTTACCATTCCAGCATCATCCTTCTCCCCACACCTACTATCTCCATATAGATTGTATTTCAATTTGTTGACTAGAATATGGCTTGCCAATCCCGTGCCTTGAATTACTGTTCCTTCTCCAAAACTATCTTTGGGTAATTCACTTATATTTTGTTCTAGATTAATAATTAATTAATATTAATAAATTAATAATTAATAATAGCTTAAATTGTTTTCTCAGGAGAAATAATCACGAAGGGAAGTAGAGAAGTGTCTGATAACATCATGTTCTTAAACTTCACAGAATTTTCCTGGTTATATATGCATCTATATATTGGGTTGTTTCTCAACTCCCTTAGTAGATTGTAAGTATTCTGAAAGTATGAGCTGTACTTGATTTTGCTCAAATATATATGTCAAATATATATGTCCATTGACCAAAACACTACCTGACACATAGCAGATGCTCAATATTTGTTGAGTGAATAAATTAATAAATGATTTCAGGGGGAAAATTGTCTAATTATTTCTTTAGAAAAACTTCTGAAAGTGGCATTACCATGCTATAGACTATTAACATTTTGAAGACATTACAAACTGCCAAATTGTCTTCCTGTTAGTTTTTACTAACTCCCCAATAAAATCTGTGTGTTCCTTTTGTAAATCCCAGTGATTATTCTAAAATTTATCATTAATTTAATTTTTTTAATTGAAAATCAGATGAAAAGATTGATTTTCATATATCTGACTAGTCATAATATTAAACAGCATTATTCTCTTTACAACTGCATTTTTATCTTATTAATTATCTGTGTCTGTATTTTTCTCACTTCACTATTGATGTCTTTTTTTTAAATTGTTTTGTGATTACTAATGACAAGAAAAGAAGCATGAGATGTGATGTGGATAAATTTACGTTCATTTTTTGAGCAATTCTTGGTTGTACATGACATTTTTGATCTAAAATCTAAGATACTGTATCTATGTTATTTCCCTATTCATCCAAAGGTCCTATATAAATGCATATAATTATTAATCATTTCTTGTAAATGAAGGAAAGTTGGAATCTAAAGGAAAAAAGTTGGTAACTTATAAAATTATAGTACTAAAGTACTATAATGTATAAATGTACTATAAAGTACATTTCCAGATGTTTCAATTTGTTTTTTCCACTACCTGTTGGTTCTATAGCATGTAAAAACAAAAAAACAAAAGCAAAAAAAATACAACAATCCCTAGAGAAAAGGATTCTAAAGCCTCACTCAGTAGCTTATTTCAGTTTATAGCTGTCCTTGTAAACTTGTCAAGTTCCAGTTTTAAATCCTAGCTCACCTCACAAATAAAAATTTGTTAAAAGAGTTTTGGGTAGGTTGTTCTACTTTTCATGAGTACACAAGACAAAATCAATTCTTGTTTTGACATGCATTGTTCTTATGAGGTGTAGACTGCTGAATACCAAATAATACAAAGACATGCACTGTTGTTCACATTAGTCAGATTCTGAATTAAAAGAGAAAAGGGCTCTGGTCTGAAAGTTAAGGGTTCTGGATTCATAACACAAGTTTTGCACTAACTGGTTTAGCCACCTTTCAGTTTACAAGATCTTGCAATTCATTTGTTTGCTATGCTGTCTTAAAGTTTTTAGCTCCAAGGCAATAACCTGAGAGTATTCTTACAATTGCTAGATCAATAGAATCACCTAGGCATTTGTTGAAAATATAAATTCCTGGGGCACACCACAGACATTTTAAGTCTGAATCTCCAGGGAACAAGTTTCCTAGTATCTCTTATGCTCAGGGAAATTTGGAAATAACTGCATTTGTTGACCCCTGTGACTTTTCCTAACTCAAACTTCAAGATTCTGATTATTGGTCAGTAGCAGATAAACCTCTGCTGAAATGGTGAGAAGGGCATTTACTTTGAAAATTCCTCAATTGCTAGAATATTACAGCAAATGAGAAAAATAAAAGGATAATCTAAGGCAGCCCCACATCCTTCCTCACATTATAATTTTTCATTTTTAGTCTCAGAAGCCTGTTCCTTAGGGCAGCATCCTAACCCCAGCCTAGTGGCCTTAAGTTTCCTTCCAAACTGACTTTTGTTTAACAACCACAACTGCTATGCTATAGCATGGTGTAACAACAAAACAAAACAAACAAACAAACAAAGCCTTAGTCGTTTTTTATGAGTGTGGATCAATCTTCCTTCTGCTCGTTCTTCTCTGAAAACAAATTATGATCTATGAAAAGTTGTCTTTTCCTACATGATCTAACTAAAACATATGTTTTCCTGTAAATATACTTATTTATGTCTACTACTTTTTTTTTTAAAGATTTTATTTATTTATTTATTTATTTGTCAGAAAGAGAATGCAAGCGAGCACAGGCAGAGGCAGAGGAAGAAGCAGGCTCCCCGCCGCACAAGGAGCCCAATGCGAGACTCGATCCCAGGCTGCTGGGATCATGACCTGAGCGGAAGGCAGCCACTTAACCAACTGAGCCACCCAGGTGTCCCGATGTCTACTACTTTTATCTACATTTCAGCCGTCACCTCATTGTTTACATTAGAAAATAACCTATAAAACCTAAAAGAAGAAAGAAAGAAAGAAAGAAAGAAAGAAAGAAAGAAAGAAAGAAAGAAAGAAAGAAAGAAAGAAAGAAAGAAAGAAAGAAAGAAAACAAGAGAGAAAAGGAAGGAAGGAGAGAAAAAAGAAAAGAAAAGAGACTGAGCAACATTGGGGCTGTGCTTTGTTTTAGAAACTAAAAAGTTGGTTAAACATTGTAAGACTACTATGTATCCATTAAGATGAGGGTTAATTTAATCATCTTGGTCATGATAGTTAAGAGAAAATAGGTAAGTCTGTTCTAGAGACTGTAAGGAAAACAGAAGGTTGATTAAGGAACTTTTTCGGAACTAAATGATAATCCTATTACTTGTGGTAAAAATCATAATAGAACATGGCATCTCTACAAAATTTTTATAGTTCAACATAATTTTTATAAGCCTAATGTGAACATCACATCTACCATGCTTTTTCTCTGGATATTATTACACCTATTTTCAAATGAAGTAGTTCAATTAGAGCTTCCCAAGAATGAATGATTCATGCATCAACACTCAAGTCTAATTTTCCTGGATTCAAGTCTAATGCTCTTTCTCATCTACCGTAAAGTCCTAAATCCCATGTCTTCAGCCACATTTTATTACCACACCAAGACCCATATCTACACAGTCTTGAACCTGAACAAGCTCCTGCAGTGAGTCTGATCTCTAATTTCCCAAGGCATGAGGAAAGGGCAAAATGCTGACATCATCATGGTGACAGCTCAAGTTCATTTAATGCCAAACCTGGTGTTAAGCACTTCACACATATTGTCCCATTTACTTCCCACACTCACACTCTAATATAGATGATGTCATTGCCCGTCTTTTATAGATGAGTAAACTGTCTCAAGTAGGTCGTCTAAAGGTAAAGAGTGACTCCATCTACTGCCTCCCCTCTTGCGGACGGGGTATTATGTTGCCTACAAGTTGAACTCCTTGAATGCCTTTTTCCATGAAAACATTGCTTCTCTGTATGTTTTCTATTATTATTCCTTTAATTACTTATTCATGTTATTAATTAAAATAAGATAGACAGTTTAGGGACTTGGTGCACCATTTCTAAAATTGTTTCTGTAGAAGGAAAGTCTTCTGAGATCCTACTTAACATATTGAAGTGAGGACTGTATACAATTAATCTTGATTGTTATGCTTATTACATATCCCTATGGAAGTCTTGGATTTGGAAAGGAGTAGAGACCTAACTACTCTTTGATACCTGTGTACTATCCCTACAAACAGTTTCACAGCATTCACAAATATTAGGATGAAAGAAAAGATAAGTAGAAAGGTAAAAGCAGGCAGGTCAGCAGGAAATTTTTTAAAAAATACATGTTTTACATCTATATCATATATCATATACATGCATACATACATATTATATATATGAAACACTGCATATTTCATAATTAAAAATAGATGCTCTAAATATCAATAGATGCTACTATTTCTCTACCTAATCCATTGCAACACAGTGAAACTAGGCAGAGAAAGAATACAGAACAGATCATTGAAGATTGAGTTTATCTGTAATAGAGACAAAATAAACAAATAAAAAAGCTGAGCAGAAACTTTACTTCTCCATTTGTTTTCTATTTTTCTGTCTCCTTGTAACTGGAATGATTGGTTATTTTCATATGAACACAATTCACCAAAAATTAACATTGATTTTATCCTCACTTGCTGTCCCATCTATTTAGTTATAAAGGGGCAGAACTACCTCTATTAGGACAAATTTGCTCAGGGTGAACATCTATCACAGACTAGATGATGGAAATGAGGAAGCATTGGGAAGGCACACATGGAAGTGCAACATGAAACCTGCTTTAAAAGGCAGATGATCATTTAAAAATATCTAACAGTTTTTCTGGACAAAATTCACACCATCATATACAGCTGGTTTTTGTAAGCTAATATTTCACATCTGTTACCTAAAACTACAGATTTTAAAAGTAAGGAGGCCATTGAAATGTAACATGTTTAAAATTGATGGGTTATACTTTAATTTAGAGTCTGAGCTCTTTTCTGTATAGGCTGCACAAATCCCCCTATGGTCTTGAGGCCATAAAAAGCGAGCAAGACTTCTTTGCTTGCTTATACTTGGCAGGAAAAGAGAATCATCATCTGGAAGCTGGCAGCTTGTATAAGTTCCACAAGTGCAATAACCCCAAGTCCTGCTGACCTGTGGGCTTCTGGTACTACGCCAGATTACTGAGGATGAAAGCCTATGTAATCCATGTAATGACATGGTCACCCATGTCCCTGGTATAGAAGAGCTAGCAGAAGCAAGAACAGAAATAAAGAAAGATGATTAGTTCAGATTTTTGACTTGTCCAGAATTTGATTATAAAGTCTACTTTTAACTCAGCATGTCTATAAATTTCAGATATCATTATTTCATATTTTTATTATATACCAGGAGAAATGAGCTTTCCAAATCTATCATGTTCTCATGTTCTTAGGACATCTAAATGCTTTATTTTAGCCACTGATAACATGAAATTGTAGATATTCAACACACACCTATTGAATTAATCAATATGGCACCACTACCAAATTAGAAGTAGTATCTATGTAAAGAAGGTTAGAAAAATGACCTATAGACTATTGAGAATCTAGCACTATATGAAAAGCATTCTTGTATTATGGACCACTGTTGTAGATGATCAAAAATTACTCTAGTCCCAAAGAGAAAAGAGAAAAGAGGCCAGAGGGCAGTGCTCATCCTTAAAACACTGTATGCTTCTCTACATGAGTATCAAATAGTTTACTGTTCCCTCAACATATTATTTATCATTTCAGGCCAACCACATTATAAATACACTGAATAGATTTTGAGTTCCATGTTGTGCTGGTTATCAGGCTAGAATCCTCCAGCTCCAAACTCACCCAACTACACTTGTATAATGCTGGGGTTAAGACTTGACTGTGAAAACTACATTTCCCTCTTTACTAGCTGACTCCCTATTAGGTTCTGCCAACAACGGCCCTTTAAGGAGATCTGAAAGCTGTAGGCAGTGCAAGATCTCTTCCCTTCCTGTTTGCCTACTGGTTCTGTAGAGTCACTCAGCCAACTGTTCTTAATTCCTACAGAAGCAGTTGCTACCCACTGTCAACTCTATTATTTTCTCCACTGCCAAACCAATTTTATCACAACGTCTCAAAGGAGTTATGTAGTATCCAGCAGTTGGGCAATACCCTGCCCTTGGTGATCTGCTCCACCTCCTCAGGACCCACCTTCAAGTGCTTGGCTCCTTTTTATCTCCTTCCTGGGATGGTAGCTGCTCCCTACCATTGGCTATTATCTCCCAGTTATCTTTTTGCTGGCTACAGTTTCCTAACACCTTTTTAACCAAAACCCTGCTTTCAATAATCTCTGCTAAAATCTCTGCTAGTGTGGGTTCTCGTTTTTTGGCTGGACTCTGATGCATACATAATGTCAGTTTAAACTAATATTTTTTTTCCTAATGCTTGGATTTAAATGTTTCATAATTAAGAAGGAGTTCAACCGCAAGTTAGGAGACAGATTTTATTTCTGGTTACCTAATTTTGAATGGAATACAATGTGTGTTTTGGCTTTACATATGAACTGAAGCATAAAGAACATATACATGTATGCATAGACACATGCATGTCCACAGATTGTCAATATATTATTTGTCTTTATGAGATTATTTTGTAGGCAAAATGAAATAATTTTTACAAAAGGACTTTCAAAAACCATTGTGTAGGCAAATGGCAGTCATTTTTTAAAATAAATATTTTAAGTTGACCTAAAATGCTGTGTGCATCTTGCTTTGCAAATTTCAGAATTTTGTGTGTATATTACAAGAAAACACATCCCATTTGTTGACATGAATTATTTAAATAGAAACTATACAGAATGTATATAAAATAAAATAAAACTACAAGTTAGCAGGATTAGACTTGAGCACATTTATTTTCTCTTCTTTTTGTCTCTGGATACTACAGGAGTTTCAATGCAGAAAGTGGGAAGAACAGATAACTTTTTCATGAAGCTAGTATGAAATATATCCCAACAGTAGTCAAATATTTTCTTATGCATTCTCACATAGATTTCTTTAAGTTACTCTCATTGCAAAGAATAGGTGTTTTTGCTATTATAAAAATATGCAAAAATGTGCATAAGATAATTAACACATTTCACCATAGTCTTCCCTTTTTATTTCCAGCTTTACTCTTAACACTTAGCCACACTCTCATTTCCTTCAAAGTTTTATGTTCTCACTGACCTCAGTGACTTGATCATGCTCTTTTTAATAGTCTGACTTCATTTTTGATCTTCCATTACTGGCAGCTTTCAATTTCTACCACTTTCCCTTCCCTTTATGCCCCACATCTGGGCAAATGGATAAGGGAGCCTGGACACTTTCTCCTTTGGTACCTGTGGGAAATTCAAACCACTCAAACAGTGATCTGGTATGTGAATCCTAACCCCCCCCCAATCTTATAAACACCATTAAACCCCAAGCCAGCCTCTTTTCCCTGTTGCCTCATGCCATTCTTGGATCTGTGGGAAAGTCCACCCTGCTTTCCCCCAGAAAGCCTTGTTATGTGAGTAATAAATGTTCTTAAATCTCCCTGATACTTGTGTTACATCATTAGTTTCAAACCAGATTTTGAGTGAGTCCATTCTGATGATGACACAACTACTGGCAAAGAGAAAAGCAACCCTGGGCAATGACCATGGCCCCTGGGGAATCTTTATTCTCTTGCTCTCTCTTGCTCACTAGCTCTGCTGCTTGCTGTTAGCCTGCTTTGAGTCGTGTTGATGCCTGGTGGCAAGTTTGTACTTTGATCTGTGCTCTTCTGTGCTATATTTGCTGGGTTCTAGTTTTCCTCCATTACAGATTCATCCCAAACTAAATCAGAAGTTATAATTGGTGTTTAGGAATGAGTACGGAAAACAAGACTCTCCTTAAAGTGATCCTGGCATGTGATTCTACTGATGTCCCAATCTATTTGTCAGTTATTAAAATTATCGATGCCACCTAGTCAGCAACAGGTAGTATCGAGGTACAAAATACACTTCACTCATAGATTAGATTCACTCTAGTTAGCTAGTTAGTACCTGTTTCGACTGG
The DNA here is from genome assembly GCA_004024625.1 of Mellivora capensis. Lineage (NCBI taxonomy): Eukaryota > Metazoa > Chordata > Mammalia > Carnivora > Mustelidae > Mellivora > Mellivora capensis. Next base: position 29,581 of record PISX010005764.1, on the reverse strand, counting down.
CTTGCAGATACAATTTGCACTTCTCTTTGAAGGAATACAATACACCTTCACCAGCTACTCATGGAGTACCTCAGTAGCCCTCCCATCACATATCTCTTTGCAGAAAAGATTTTAACCATATATGACTTTATCTAAGAACACAGGCATGACATCACATGGAGGATATCCTCCACTGAGGAGATTTAGTTGACAATCATTCAAGATATATGAATACTCACAAAGGAACTCATGAAAAGGAGATGGAAACTTGCCCCACATATGGTACAGGGCTCTGTCCCTGCACTTAAATTCCTGAAAATTATTTGGTAGTCAAAGGCTGCTCCATCCTTAACGCTGTCAAGAAATAGTTACTGGGGTTCCAGGGTGGCTCAGTTGGTTAAGTATCTGCCTTCGGCTTGGGTCATGGTCTCAGGGTCCTGGGGTTGAGCCCCAGGGGCTCCCTGCTGAGCAGGGAGCCTGTTTCTCTCTCTCCCACTCTCCCCTGCTTGTGTTCTCTCTCTCACTGGTCTCTCTCTGTCAAATAAATAAATAAAATCTTTAAAAAATGAAACAGTCACTGGCCCTCTATACACCCATAAAAGCAAAAAAAAAAAAAAAAACCATTGTGTTTTAGATTCTAGAGGAAATATATCTCTCCATTTTACCTAATTTTTTACAAAAGTTTTACGTAAGCCTACTTATGCTAGCTGTTACTTGAAAATTGACCCACTTGGAAATGAGGCCCCCCATAACAAAGGTTCTAGAATTTGTCCAAGTGGCAATACAGCAATGTTCCCATTAGTACCTCCCCAAAGTCCCTCCCCTGCAGTCTTCCATATGCATCTTGGAATTTCTCGGCCACTCATGATGGCCATAAATTGCCTATGAACTTCTGGTACAAGAAACTGCTCTCCTCAGCCCATGCTATACATCATTAGACTGGTAATAACTGGGTGCTACTGTACTCTTCTGGAAATAGAGGATCCCATGGGCCCTGACTCTATGATCCTTGACACCTAGCTACCCATTATGCTTTGCAGTACCTGCAAGCTTGGCATGGTCACCAAGCTCTCCTTGCTACCAGATAGAGCCATGCCTGGGTTCTCTGGTATATTTTGCCTACAGGAAGGGGTGACCTTTCCTGAAGTCAGTCCCTTGCCAGATACCATGGTGCTGGATGATGAGGTCATCCCTGTCCTGATCATACTGAATGTATAATAAAGGGAATTCCTATAATTTAAGAACTCTGTCTCCACCATATGCATGATGGAGCTCCTTGGGGAGCTACTGCTTTTCATTAACCGGGATGCACCTGATCTAGGATAGGACCCAAGAGTCAGCTTAATTGGTTAAATTCAGACAGTCATCTCAGCACTGGATGCCCTGGCCAACAACAGTCCCTATGTGCACATTTTTGCAAACTCTTAAACTACTGCCAATGATTTAACTGTCTGGTCTAGTCAATAGCAACAACAATTTCTTATCCAAGCTTTTCCACTTTTGGGTAAAGAACTCTAGGAATGGCTCCGTTCACATATATCCTAAATATAATGAATGTCAAACATGTTTCCTTACATATAAAGCCACAATACAAGACCACAATACAAAACCACAATACAAAACCAACAATGACAAGCTCATGAACAAGGCATTCATTGGAAATTTCACCTCATTTATGGTCTCAAGGCTACAAGTATCATAAAGGTAGTAGTGGCCTACTTAAATGAACCCAAATATAATTCAATTAAACATGGAATATTTCAGTCACCAGCCAAATATCATGAATTCTAATAATCTGTACTAATTATGAATTGTAGCACTCTAACTCCATTTCTTACTTGACCATGATGAATTTCAAGCCCCACTACTCCCCCTCCCTCTTCTGCCTCATATCCAGATAACCTAAGAAAGTTCAGATAGCCCCTCCTTTGGTACTGCAAGAAAGTACAGACCACACAAGCTCCAACTCACATGCAGGAACCCTCACTCTCTCTCACCCTCTAGCCGCCATAAAACAGCAAGCTAGCTTTCTTTCCTGTAATCTCATACCATTCTTGGACCTGTTTTGGGATCTACCCTGCTCTCCCCAAAAAGCTTCGTTATTCTGTGAATAACAAAGCTTTAAATAACATCCTAGCACACATACGGTGTCATCAGTCTCAACATCTGAGTAAATTTTGGGAAAGGGTATCTATCTCACCTCTGTGGACTAATTGTAACACTCCTATTTGGATTTTTATATCTGTTTGCATTTTTATTCTGGTAAAAAACACACAACATACAATTTACCATCTTAACTATTTACACCTATACAGTTTTGTAGTGTTAAGTATTTTATATTGTCGTTAAAACAACTCCAGAAATTTTTCATCTTGCAAATCCATAACTCTATGCCCAATAAACAGTGACTCCCCTTAGTCCATCTTGCAAGCCCTTGATAGCCAGCATTTTATATTCTGTTTCTATAAATGTAACTACTTTAGATACCACATGTAAGTGGAATCATAAAGAATTGTCTTTTTCTGACTGGCTTATTTCACTAAGCGTAATGTCCTCAAGGGAGATCCATAATATAGCATTTGGCATAATTTCCTTTCTTTTTAAGGCTGAATAATATTTCATTGTATGCATATGCTACTTTTCTTTATCCATTCATTCATGGATGGACATTTGTGTTGTTTCAAGACACTGGTGATTGTTATGCATTCCCCAATATTCTCCATCTTCGTCTCCTAGCTCAAGCAAATATTTTATAACTGTTTTATCTTCCCTGATGTAAAACTAAATAAGGAAGATACAGTTACTATTTATTCACGACTGTGCCTGACACTTCCTAGGTGGCCTCTACATACTCCCGACTTTATGACTTGATTGTGTGAGTCAAGAGTTTTTGCTGTTTGCTCTGCTGGAGGGAGAGTCTCCATAAAGAAATGACTAAATCACTTTGAATTAACTGTCATCATTTGCTTTTCCTGGACGCATTCCTGTTATTGGGCCCAGAGGTGAAAGACAAACAAGCAAACAAACAAACCAAAAACAGTATTGTGATTGTGCTAATTTTAATTTAGCATTTTTTCTGCATAACTATATTAAGTGATTTATTTGTGATTGAAAGAAAAATGTACTCTATCATATTTAGATTGCCAGTGAGAAATGAAGCTTCAGAAGACAAGCAGTTTGTCCAAGAGCACACAGCTAGTTTGTAGAGGAACAGCGGTTTGCTAGCACTGGGCAGTCTGGCAGCACAGTCCTGTTGTGTTGCAAAGAAGAGGAAGTGGGACAGAAACCATCAATGTTTTCCTTGAAATGGGTGTGGAGCTATGCTATTATTCCAGAGCTGACAGGGAACAAGTGAGTTCGGTGTTTGCAAAGCACTCAAAGGCCAGAATTATTAGCTTCTCTGGAAATGGAGTAAAGTAAGTTTTATACATCTCTCTTAAGGCTAAAACTAAATGCATGCATTGTTTCTGCATTAACTCAGCCATTGAACAGGAATATGTAAATTAACATTCTCAAGGGCACTTCTTAAACCATGTGTACAAGACTTTTCTTGGTCTGTATATGAAGTAAAACAATCTCTTGCCCCTTTGCTTACATTAAATGGATGACTCTGAAGCAAACTATGGCTCTTTCTACATTTAACCAACTTTGTCAATTCAGTAAAAAAAAAAATGCTCAATTATTCAAATGTTAATTCTTCAGGAAAGAGAAAAAATTTATGATTCCCAGGTCAAATTTGGTGATTCGCTTAATTTCGAGCACTAGATACTATTAAACTTTTTGTTTAGTGCATTTTGTATGTGGTGTTGTTGATTCAAATTTGTTGATGGATGGAGTTAGAAGAAACTGATATTTGTTAATTCACCCAGATATTTATGTATTCATCTAAGATTTAAGTAACTAGTTCCCAAACTTGTGTGAAGTAACATATACTATTAAGACACATATGAAGCAAGCCAATTAAAATGTAAAGTTTGCTCAAAATCCAGTTAGAAGGAAGAAAGATAGCAATGTACTATGTATCTAAAATTAATCATTTATTGTAATTAAGCATGAAATTTTTCCTCTCCATTTTCAGGTAGCTAACTTGAAGGAGGAAACATTTTGTGCACCTATAAACAGTGACAAATTAAAGAAAGCAAACAGGCTATTGAAGATTTTTTTTTTCTGTAAATGTAATCTAGGGAATTTGTCACATAGGTTTCTACTTAAAGAACATTGTCTTATTTGAATAGTTAGTAAAAGAGAAGTCATGATTTACACACACTCACATCCCCCTGACACACACATGCGCACACACATACAAGTTCATTCACTCACTAATTCTGTTTCTCCTATAGTATTATCTTTTCAAAACCCATTCTTAATTCCTCTCGTTCTCTCATCTCTTATACATAACTCACCAACATATCCTGTCTGTGCTCCATTTATAATATGTCCTGAACCCATCATCCCCACTGCTAAAGGTGGCACAAACCAGGACTATGGTTTCCCCCCACACATATGAGCAAAGGGCAGCAAGCATGATGTATTAATTTCAAATCAGATATTATCATTCCTCGTAAGACCCTTAACTTGCTTTTCCATTTCATTTGGCATGAAAGTCAGTCTCCTTTATGAGGTATGATAACCTACAAATCTCTGACCTCATTTTCTACCTATTTCTTCCTGGTGTACTATGTGTCAGCTACATTTTTTCAAGCCTTTAGGCATACCAATCTCTCCTTCCTTGTGCACATTGCAATTAAATATTATCTTACCTGAAATACTCTTTTCCCAGAATTCTGTAGCACTAGTTATTTCCCTTCATTTAGTTTTTAGTCTACATGTCAGTTCCTGAAAGGTTTTTTTCTCACTATTCTACTAAAGAGCACCACACCCTATTAAATCTGCTAATGTTTATTTCAAAGCATCAGCCTCCACATAAAATGCTATTATAGTTGCTGTGTATATTTATAGTATGTAATTCCCAGAAGAGTTGCTTAAAATAAAATACAATCACCACCAATAGTATTAATGGCTATAATTATTAAGTGCTTACTCTCTCAGGTACTCGTCTAAGCATCAAATTAACTCATTTAATTCTTCATAGTCCAGGAGGTTTGACTCCTTCACTGCTGGATCCAGAATATCTAAAATGGGACTGGCATGGTAGGAATAGAGTAAAAATTTGTTTAGTAGTATAAATATGCTGCCTAATATCCTCAGTTATTGCTTTCCTAGCAATGTGAATGAAAATCATCCCAACTACAGTTATATAAAGACTAGAGTCAAACAGTGTTAAAAGCAATAGAACTGTGTATAAATACTCAAACAGAAAAATCTAAGATTTTATAAATACCATGGGTGTAGCCATTTACAGTTTGTGGTATACTTTGCATGTATAATACATGTTTCCTTATTGAAAAAAGTCAGTGACTGTGAGATGAACAATTTCTGAAGAGTACTGAATGTCTTGCTATCTATAAATCTAAATGCATTCTTTAATGCAGGTAAACAATGATAATTTTTTAGTACAAAAAATAGAATTTCTTAGCATTTTTGGTATATATAAGGATGTTCATTATCAATGAAATATCTTATAACTAGAAGAATGTAAGTGTATAATGTCAACTTTAATGACCAAAATGGAGTGAATTAAACAACTAGTATTATGTGTCTTTTACTAATATCTATTATCTTTTAAGATTAATCATGAGTATTCATTTGCTGAAAGGAATTTCTCCTTAACTCATATGCCAAAATTTCATTAATACATTGATACAGATGAGCAATATCTCAGAACAACTTCAAAACCTAACCAAGTAAAAAATCTAAATTCTATTTTCCTTGTCCCTCCTTTTCCTCCTCATTCTTCTTGAAATTTGGCAATAAAACTTATTTTGTTCCCAAATCTTATTTGAACTGTTGAAATTAGGTATTCTTAATAGTGACATACCTATTTTCCTCAATATTTGGTTTATTGTTTTGTATTTTATGACACTGGGGTAAACTGAATAGTGAAAATGTCAAAAGTATTAAATATAATTCCATAGGAATAACAAAAATAAAAATTACAGCAAAATTTAGTTTCAGTATCTGACAAATGATGTTATTGCATTAGCTTCTTCAAGGTATATTTGTGTGGTATCATAATGAGGAATGTGATGTAGAAAATCCCATATTACTTTAAATCTTTAGTTTATGCCTTAAGGAAACAGAAACCTAAGTTGTTGAAGTTATTGCACTGGAACCTGACGATGGTTACAAGAAGGAAAGAGAAATGGGAAAATAGCTTATAGTAAAACAAACAACAAATAACCAAATAAGAAATAAAGACTGACTGGTACTGATTAAGTAGATTTGACAGTGAAGTAAACTTATACTGATAACTGATTTGTTGGTGATGAAGTAAGCTAGAGTATTACACAAATAACTAAAAATATTTAAAAAATAACTAAAAATAAAAAATATATGTACATATTTGGGAATTCAAGAAGCATCATTATGTAAAATTTCTGAAAACCTATAGCAAAGGATTTCTGCAAATCACGAAGTGCCTGAAAATTACACTGACAAATCTGATAAGATATTGACAAAAACCATAGTCCTTGGAGAAAATTGAGGGAATGAATGGTCAGTATTTACAATCATGCACCTGTTGTCCTATCCATGGATGGAGAAATTGCTGAAATAATGATCTCAAGGAAAGCAATGTTCATGAACACAGGAGGAAAAAAAATCCCTAAAATAATAATAATAATAAATATTAATAAAGTAATAATAAAATGTGATAAAAAATTGATTTCCTTGATCATGGTCCATTTAGCAATCAGCAGGAAGTTACAGCAGTTTACTCAGACACTGCTTAGACAGAAGGCTACTTAATGAGGAAGGCAAAACTAAAATATCTCTTTAAAAGCCAACTATCAAAGTTCTGCCTCATTATGTGAGAATTTTCTCTATCCATTGTCACATATCCACCTCAACCTGATGACAGTGAAGGTGTCAACACTGGAGTGAACTGCTCTCTAAGATTCCCAAACAATCAGACATAACAAATATTTATTACATGTAGATAGATAGGTAAATTTAGAGATAGAAACATAAACTTTAAAAAATTAAATAGTATGGGAATATTTGTAGCTTGTATATATCCACCGTATCAAAAATACTACCTTTCTATCCTAATGTAATTGATATGTAGTTGAGCACTCATATACACACATGTGTGCATGCTAGGAAAAGAACAAGATGTAGGAAAATAAAGAGGATCTACCAGAGAACAGAAATGTTTGTATAAACGGAAGAAAAAACTTGAATGGGAAAAAAATACACTGAAAGTGGTGAATGAGATTTTGAAAGAAGTCTCAAGTTAGTGGAGTAGAGAAAACCCTTTTGTCAGTAAGAAATTCAGTACTTATGAAATGCCTTGAATTTACTCTAAAGTTGATTTAATGTTACATGGTAATGTTGCCCATTTCTGTGCATGTTTTGATCAATGACGATTAACTGGACTATTTCCAAGAAACAATACACTGGAATGACAGAGAGCTTAGAGCTAGGCCTAGAAAAATCCATCATTTCTTTGAACTCCTATGGCATGTGTTGATCTGTGGTTTGAGAAATGTATTAACATATGGATTTATTTGTTTATAATATTCCTTGTTCCACCTAGGGTCTTTGAAAGCTTTATATATGCATGTCTGTGTATGTAAGCTTCTTGAGAACAAAGCCAATGCCTTGCACTTTTCTTCTACCCCACACAGAAGTGATTTCCCATACATATCTATTAATTTTCATTCTGTAGATAACTCTCCCAAAAAACTCATGGAAAAAGAAAAACATTACACATATAATTAAATCAAAGAATGTATAGATGATATAATGAGTTCAAACAAAGGAGTTGAGAAAAAATATCCACTTGTCTCACATTTTTTATTCCTGCCTTAATTTCTTCAATATCAGCACTTTTTCTTGGCCAGTGAATCACTATATCAAAAAAAAAATTTTTTTTTGGATCCTGCATCTCTTTAGATTTAGCCTCATCTGCCTAGAAATCTGTAGACATATTCATGTTGCTAATTCTATCACTGTACTGACTCACAAAGTCAAGTGTTAGCCTTATTTTAATAGACTCATAATTTTAGCTTCTGTTCAGAAGGAATCAGAGGTTCAGTTCTCTTTAATCCATAGGAGGCTGGTTTTTTATCTTCGTCACTTTATATTAATGCTTTTCTCTAGGGTCTCTAATTCCAATGCACATTTTCAAACCCATTTTACTTGACCCCTTAGCTTTAGTTAACACTGTTTACCATCCTTTTTTTTTTACCAAAACATTCAGTTTTTCTTGCTTTTATGACTCTGAACCATCTATTTATGTTCTGACCACTTTTCAGTCTTATTTTGGCACTTTCTCCTGACCTCTAACTGTTAACAGCCCAAAGCTATTATTTTCTTCTCACTCTTGACTATAGTTCATACAACTTATTCATGCCCATATTCAATTAATGGCTCCATCCTCTAAAAATTATTTCTTTTTTTACTCAGGCATGTCTTCCAGGTCTATACTCTTATATAATTATATGCAGAAAATAAAGTGGAATTTCAGCTAAACACAGTGAAAAATTGGAATGCCTCTTGACACTCTCTTCACACTCATCCACTATATAGGTACCACAAGTCCCTTCAAAATTTTCTCCAAATACTTTCAAATGTGGCCACTCTTTTCCCTGCCTATCTATTCTTCCAATTCTGAGTTACTCTGACTCATGCCTGTTCTTTGGTAACCGTCTACCAGTTCTCCCTATGTCTACCTTTGTAGTTTCCTTTCTATAGTAAGCCATAAGGATCTTTTAAAAAAATATATCACATTATTCTCTCACTAAAATATTTTAATTGTTTTTCATTGCCTTCTGGATAAAGTATAAAATCCTTCAGCCAATAAAGGCATTCATATTAAGCCTATGTGGTTTTTTTAAGAGTTTATTTATTTATTTATTTGACAGACAGAGATCACAAGTAGGTAGAGAGACAGGCAGATAGAGAGGGGAAAGCAGGCTCCCTGACGAGCAGAGAGCCCGATGTGGGTCTCTATCTCTGGACCCTGGGATCATGACCTGAGCCGAAGGCAGAGGCTTTAACCCACTGAGCCACCCAGGTGCCCAAAACCTATGTTTTTATTTGCAGTCCATTCCTTTACCACTGTTCTTATCCATCCCTGTGATAAAATCACACTGGTTCTTTTACCAACCCTTCCTTGTGAAACTTCTGTTAATCTCAGTGAACTTGTATGTCATGTTCCTACTCTTTAAATATTTGAAACACTCCCTCCCACTCATTGCCTAATGTATTCTTACTCATTCTTCAGATTTCAGGAAAATCTTTTCAGGACACCCATTATGTCAGGTGCTGGTGCTTTATCTTTACCAGACATCCAGGGTTTTCCAACCATATCACTTAGCTTGGTAAGATCACTTAATATGAGATCTACCTTTTTAAGAAGTTTTTACATGTATAGTACTTTATTATTAACTGTATTTACAATGTTGAACAGCAGATCTCTAGAACTTATTCATCCTCCTTAACTGAAACTTATGCCCATTGATTTCCCCTCCCCCAGCACCCGATAACCATTATTCCACTCTTTGATTATATTAATTTGACCATTTTAGATAATTAATGTAAGTGGAATCATGCAGTATTTGAATTTGGTTACATATTGCCATCTCTGGGTGGAACAAAATGCACTATTTTGATAAATAAGTTATATTCAGCATTTTTTCCCTCTAAATGTTTAAATTAATACAAACAACTGAAAATGATATATAAGCCCATTCTATTTCATATGATAAAAAATGTTGACTCTTTAGGGAAAGAAGGGAGATCTATCTTCATGCACATTCACATTTTATTAGCAAAATAGTGCCTTGCCCATCGAGATCAGATTGTTTTCCTATTATAACCGTATTCTTGGCATCTTTGAAAAACCACAGAAAAGTTATATCTGAAAATACATCTATCTTAATTATGGGGAAAATCAATGTAATATTAATTCCAGAATTATGTGCCCAATTAATTGAACAGTCAGACACTGCCGATGTGATTAATAAAATGTGTTTGTTACCGTGCTTGTTTTTGATTTTCTAACTAGGTGAGTTAAACTATTTTAGAATTCCTCCTTCCTTCCTATTACCATTATCTGTCATCTCTGGCAGATTTCATACCTAATGAACACAGACACACATACATATAGGTACAGTACAATTTGGTTCAAACAAAAACTTCACTCTCATTTCTGAGTCTCTATTTTGACATGCTTTGGGGAAGAGTAGGCCCACTCCTAAAATATACAGCATCTATGGCAAGAAGTATAAATAAGGCACTATATACTGTGAATCCACATATTTGAAAGTAATAAATCAAGCTAACTGTTAAAAAAATGTATAACCTGACAAATATAATTTATAAGATGGAAAAATATGTGTAAAGTTATACTTTTTACATGATAGTAAGAAAAATATCAGAAACAACTTAAAATTATGCATGTATGGTACAGGGTTTATAGGCAAATGACATATGGATGAGAAGTAAATAAATATATAATTTATAAATTAGTAGATAGTTATTCCATAAAAATTTGAGTGATCATGTTGTCATGGTCAAGACTTTCACATAATTGGCATTCAATTGACAGCGATGATCTAAAGGATTTAGCAAATCTATTTGTATTCAACGCACTCAAAATTTGGATAAGATTTTACATGCATGTAAATTAATGCTGAAATTAATGTAAGACTAATATTTTCATGCGCTTTCAAAACAGTTATATTCTTGAAATTTAAATTTATAGTTAATTAGTTTTGGATTTTTAAATCAAAATTCTCTGACACTTTTCTTTACATTTTAATATTTTTTTTAGTCTACATTTTAATATTTTAATCAGTTTTATTTTTGCTTTTGCAAAAACAGTAATATTTTAATCTCAACATTCAGTGCTGATGAAGTTGCTAATGTAGATAACTGCTGTTATGTTGCATTTACAACTGGACCTACACATGTACAAATAGAGTGCAATATGAATATTTCATAGCTTCAAAATTATCCTCAGACCAACAGTGTAATCACTATGACAACATTGCTAATTAATGATGAATTCTGGAAAGTGAACTAGTACATGGAAAAAAATAATAAGCAAAAACAGAAATTTAATGCCCTGACATAACTGAGAAAGTTAAAAATAACAGTTTCTATATAATAATCAATTGGCATTTATGTTATATAAGATACATGAGTTAAAAAGTCAATTAATCTCTTTTTTCTTTCATAAGTACTCTGTAACTCAAATTCTTCCCTCATTCCAAAGCAGTGCCTATTACTCAAAACTTATACAGTGGCATAACTCATTTATCTGTTGATCCAAAAACAAAGCAAGAGATGTGGAGACATCTCTTTTCTCTGGGGCCTTAAAGGTTTTAGTTACTAAAATAGTTGAACTATGCTATGCCATCCTTAAGCCCTAGAACTGAGTGAAAAGGCAGTCATGTATACCTAAATTTTGTAATATACTAACCACCATCATTATGCTGGCTATACGTGGTGCCCTTTAAAGCACAGAGCTTTAAATGGGGGTTCTTTCTTGTCTAAGTCTAAGACAAAAGGATGGGGAAGTGATAAGGGAGGAAAGCCTCATACATACTGCTTGTAATACCCTCTTTGATCAAAAGAATTTCATACAAACCAAGATCTGGCTTTCTAAAAATGTCAGTAAAATAAATAAATAAATAAATAAATACTCTATATAGCATGGCTAATGAGTGGCAAACGAAGTCATAAGCTATCTGGACAGTTCCAAAGCCTATATACTATAGTTCCAGAGAAAGAGTAGTTATGACACAAGACTCCCCAAATAAGCAATAAGAAATGGTGAAGTTGCACTGCAGAAGGTGATTCACTTAACCATAGATTATGGGTGTGTGACAGAAGGATGAGGACCAGTCTTAGAGGCTAGAGGGGGAACCATTTTCCTCTGAGAAGGCCCAATTTCACTTAAAGCAGGTGTTGTGATATAGACTATTTATGTCCCCAAATTTCATATATTGAAAACTATTCCCCAAGATGGCCCAAAACCCATGTCCCTCACTATTGCATTGTACAGGGAATTGGACCAATCCATTTGTGGTTTTATACCAAGAACAAATGTGGATTAGTCTATGTATTCAAAGATAGAAATTACATAGCAATTACATAACTGCAGAGCATGTATAATGAATATTTAAATATTTTAACTGATTCCTGACAGGCATTATTATGTCTGGGTGTAATAGTTGGCTAACATTATGGTATATTTGGAACAAAATCATTCTTGTCTTATGTGCCTTACTGTTTTTCTTTTATACCTTTCAGCCAGTGCCTCTAACATTAGGATTATTTATTGCTTTAGTTTAGGAAAGTGCCTTTCAAACATCTGTGTACTTCATAATTACCTAAGAAGTTTAATTAACCAAACACACCACCCCCCAATAAAAACAAACAATCCTTGAAACTTACCTGAAAGTTATATTTCAGTTTGGGCCACATGTTATGAAACACTGATTTAAACAATTACTTTCCCCAAAACTACCTTCAATAGAGGGAATGAATGAAGCTCATATCAATACATTGGGACAATAGCTGAAAACTGGTTCCAGAATGGATGGATTTTTATTGAAAAGCCTAACACCAGATATAGTTCAAGCATGTAAACCTTCCAGGCAAGTCAGGATGGAGTGGTTCTGAGTTATGAAGGGGTAGCCTTCAATGTCCAAGTTGGAATCTCATAGAGCAAATCAAAGAGGTTGGTGAATTCACTATTTATCCAAGTCAGGACTCGTCTTTCCTTTTTGTTTCTATAATAATCTCCTTGTTAAATGGTGAGGTAGCACTTGCTAGTAATAGAATACATTCTATATTTTGTCAAGCTTTTCTGTAAAGGCTGAGCTACTTCATAGCCAATATGATATTCATCCTACTCATATGTTTCAAATCTGTGGGATAGCATGCATTCAGGAGCAATTTATCATGCACATCTGTAATAGTGCAGCAATTTAAAATAAGCAGCTTACATTATTGATGAAAAAATTCTTGACTGTTAAAAAATCTCTTTGCTTTAAAAATACCTTTTATCATGAAATTCAATCCAGATTGCATTTTACTATTTTTCTTGATTCAGGGTGTTTATATTCTACAGCTGAGTAAAATAGGATAGAATAAAAAATATTAACTCAGTTTGAGTGGTGAGATAAAAAAGCAACAGTAACAAAAACAAGAAAAAATAATATATTGATTATTTAATGCCTAACAGGATCAGCTTTAAATCTAATTACATTGTAAGTAAAAAGAGTGACATTCAATATAATTCAGTGAGGATGAGTTTATTAATTCTGAGCCAAAATGGACAAGAAAATGAACAACTCTAAATAAAAGCAAAACAGATGCTGTTGCTATCAAGATAGTACACTAGGTCAAGCTGCTGGCTTCTTGCCCTACTTCACCTTAGAGATGAAAAAAATGATTTTGAACAGAAGAAAAAAATGACTTTGAATAGATAGGAAGAATCGAAATAAAGACTATAAGAATTCCCTGGGGAAGGAGAAGACTGAAGAAGGGTAAGAAGCCATTGCCAGAGAATTATCTAGGATCAAACTTTTGAGCTGAAGCCTTGCTCTTTGACATATTACTGTTGATGGATTGCATAATACAGTAAACTGCAAACAGAGCCCAGTACTGTGGTGATGAGTGGACAGATAATAACAGTGTTGCTCCAGTTTTCTCCCGGGGAATGAGGTGGACCAAACAGAAGCAGAATTTTGGGCTGCCCTTGAGCATCTTGCCTTCTGCTCCCTTTCCTAAGACCTTACACACTCAAAGCAGTGGACAACCTCAGCAAGGAGAAAATCTCACAGAAGCGGGCTGCTTTAGATCTCTCCATCTTCGGGGTTTAAGATTGTGGCTTATAAACAAAATTTGCCCGAGATGTTAATTGTGTTATCCAACATGACATTTATTTTTACATGTGTGGGGTTGTTTCTTACTGACAAAACTTCATGGCCCTCTCACATATTTGCATGTCCTAAGAGAAGAGGCACTGACTGCCTTTATTCTTACACTATTTTAAAAATATACAGTAGACAACTTTGGAAGATACAATGTTTTGCTCTGGAGCATAGGGCAAGAATGCTTAAAGCTCATAAAAAATTTCCACTCCCTCAGCTAGGGGAGCCTTTCCTATAACAAACCATTGTATGTCTGGTGTTACTTGACTCTCTTCACATCACTCTGCAGGAATTGGGATTCAGGGTTTCAGCAAAAGTGCTGCTTCTCTGGCTACTGTTACTGTTGTGAATAATAATGTCCTTTCTTCTCCCCCTCTAAACCAGGAGTGTTTTGTTTTGTTTTGTTTTGTTTTTTTCTGATAGGATCCATGAAATTGTGGCAGAGAAACCTGTTACCTTAGCAGAATCTCAGACATTTTACATTTGTTGACAGTTAAGGTAGACTGGATGGAAAAATTAGAAGACTGAAAGAGGAAGAATGAGGACCTTATGTGCCAATTAATGGGAATTGAGGAAAGTCCATAGGATTGGTAGTAACCATGTTGACCCAATAGTATGGGCGGCCAAGCAATAGATGGTCTTCTGTTTGGAGCCAAAATGGAGCCAAAATTGGGAAGGTGGCTCCAGGCCAAGTGGCCAGAAGTAGATTCAAGGATAGCTCCAAGGACAATACCCTGGTTGATGCTAACTCGGGCTCAGCAAGTGAGTCACCTGGTGGTCAGCCTAAGGCCTACACAATTGTAACAACTAGAACTAAAAATTTCATCAGCTGCAGAAGGTTCTGCTTCCTTTCAGATAAAAATTAAAGAGATGCTTTTCTATACTAAATCTGGAAGAGAAAAATTTATAGCTGCTATGAGTAGAATCAGGTGAATCTTTCAAGCAATGGTTGGTTCACTTGGAGGGTAAGCATAAATGGGGTGGGGATGGCAAGGCATTTAGTCTTTATTAACAAAGAATGTCAACAGCTGTGCTGTCTTGAGACTAAGCGCCACTCACCTCTGGCCCCCTGTGGTCTATTAAACCATATTTAGATCCATTTGGAGACAACAGTAAAAGAGCTTATAGTTTTTGGAAATGGGTCCTGGCTGCTAAAACTGAGTTTTGACTCTCCTAGGAAGATATCCCTGTGACATACCATTTTCTGTAGAAAACACAGATGCAATATTGACTATTATCTGGGGATACTACTGCCCTAAATTAGGTTTACAATGCTGTTGAAGGCTATCCAAGGGACAATGAAAAACTGGCCTAAAGAAATCTACATAAAGTCTTATAATCATCTCTACCACCTTGGAATCTCCCTTAGTCCTTATAATGAAACTGGGTGAGAACTTAGATCTTATTTTAGTAAGAGAATAAGAGATCCCCAGATTCATGTGAATTTGATAAAAAGAAGTACCACTCTGAGTCAAACCCAAATCAGCAAATGAGGATAATCCTATGGACAACAGCTGGAAAGCAATGTGGCTATAGCTATAGAATCCAGACATATCCAAAGCTGAGACAGTTAGAGCTCAATATTAGATTTAGAATGAACAGAAAATATGAAAGTTTCATTTGACTGAGCCACTTGCTTTGTCACACTACTTGAAACCAAATACAAATGTGTCTTGCTTACTAGAACAGAGCTGTTTTTGTCCTTCGTGGACCTGATCATTTCCAACCTTTTTGCCCCAACGCAGCTGCTATAAAGACAAGGTGAAGAGAAATAAGACTGATGCCCTATGTCCTGAAAGCACTAAAGGCCATGTGCACACATCCAATTAGGCTTGGAAAACTTGGGGAAGGAAGAGACTCAAACTTTTTTGGCACTGTTGTGTATAGTCACCCAAGTAAACATCCTATCTAGGTTTATGTGCAAAGGGGGTCACTGATACAACTAATGGCATCTGAGAATTGTTTATAGTGAGAAGAAAGAATATTATCAGTGGGTGTGAACTTTGGGGCCAGTTCAGTGTTTTTGTGGCTTCTACTACTATATTTTCAGTTGGTATTGATGTCTTACATATTTGTTACTCCCCATCCCATAAGTGCAAAAGGGATTCTCCTGATCAGGAAGAACTTCTGTAGAAAAGTGCTATTATTTGGGGGGATCCTCAATCCTAAAGACCACTTTGAACTAGAATTCTATTTATGACTGAGGATTTTAAGAATAGGAATCTCTGGCAAAATAAGGTGCCCCTTGATGTTTAGGACTTGTTTTCCAGACATGGCTACCAAAGCATACCATTGGAAAGTAAATTTTGCCTTAAAATTGACCTTTTGTTGAAACTGAATGGGTAATCCGTGGAGACCTTGTGGAACTGCGGACTTATCTCTCTTCTGGGATGGATCAACTTAGGCTCGATGATTGAAAGAAGTCTGTGCATTTTGGGCTTCTCCTTTGCAATGCAACACAGTGTGTAAATGCATCAAATGGCTTTCTTAATGTCACTTGTGAGAATTTGGGCTGGAGAATCTAAACTCTAAATCCATAAAGTATTTTTATTCTTTCTTACATTCCATGTGATAGGCTTATGACAAAAATCGCTTTCTAGAAAAAGAAGTAAAAAATTATAAATCCATATTCTTGTTTTAATCCAATAAATCAGGAGTGAATTCATTTATATGAAATTACATAGGGATAAATATTATATAATAGGAGACACAAAATTAATTGATGTAATTAAAGTCAAGTAATGCAAATAGGTACGAAAGGTATTATATGACCTTGATATTCAAGTTGTGTGGTCTGAGTTCCAGGAGTATCAGCATAAGCTAAAAACTTGCTGGAAATATTGAATCTCTGCCTCTACTCCAGTCATACCCAATCAGAAACTACATTTTGATAGGACCCCCCCAGGTTAACTGTGTGAACATTATTAATCTTTAAGAAAGCACTGGCATATGAGAAAATAGGCATCTGTAGGAAACACAGTGAATAAGAGAAAGGATCATCCACTTATAGCTACAGACCTTCATCTGTTTAGGTTCAGAATTGTACAGACTTTATAACTTCTGAGAGAAACTTACAATCTAATTTTTAAAGCAAAATTTCCAATATTTATATACTTTAATAATTTAAAGAAAAATCTTATATACCTTCTGCAACTTATAAAACATGTCTATTCTTCAGATGTTGGTGGAGGCCAAAAGTTTTTATATTATCATTTAGGTTGTTCACATATTGCCTAATTCCAAAGAAGTGATGACAACTGCCCTGAGTCATGGCATATGGCACCTTTGGGCCAAAAGGGAGAGGAAAAAAACAAAGATGCTTCTGTTATTGTAACCTGGATGCAGAAGTTAGATAATAAGAATGTTTAGGAATGCTGGCTCTAAATTCACACAGCTTTACTTTGAGTCTGTGTCAACATTTCTTATTTATTTATTTATTTATTTGACAGGGAGAGATCACAAGCAGGCAGAGAGAGAGAGAGAGGAAAGCAGGCTCCCTGCTGAGCAGAGAGCCTGATGCGGGACTCGATCCCAGCACACTGAGATCATTACCTAAGCCATAGGCAGAGGCTTAACCCACTGAGCCACCCAGGTGCTCTGCTTCAACATTTCTAAGCTGTGTTGCTTTTGGTAAGTTATGCATTTAAATTTTCTGCTGGTTTCAGCAGCAAGATGAAGTGAGTAGCTTCTGCAGTGTAGGAATGCTAGAAAGATTAAATAACATAATACAAATAAAGGGACTCTCACAATGTCCAGTGAGGAATAAACTAATAGAATCATCATTATCTCTATCTAATGCAATCATTCCCCAAACTTTCTGTACATTAGGATCACTTAGGGTGCTATTAGAAAATAAACAATCTCTGAATCCTTTTCCCAAACAACCACATTAGACTTTCCTTAGGTGGACATGGGCTTGGGTACTTAAAAATCTAGGAGTTTCTAATCTAATGTGCAGCTAGATTTAACTACTACTTTTCTAGTGGAATGAAATATATGTGTATATAATTGAAGAAAGAAAGTGATTTCCACAATGAGATATCATTTCATACCAACCAGAATGACTAGTATGAAAAACAAAAGAAATGACAAGTGTTGGTGAGAATGTAGAGTAAGGGAACCCTTGTGCACTGTTGGTGCACTGAATGTAAATTGGTTCAGCCACTATGGAAATCAGTATGGAGATTTTTCAAAAAATTAAAAATAGAAATACCACACAATCTGGTTATTTCATTGCTGGGTATTTATCCAAGGAAAACAACAAAAAAAAAACTAATTTGAAAAGATATATGCACCCCTATGTTTACTACAGCATTCGTACATTATTTACAACAGCTAAGATATGGAAACAACCCAAGTGTCCATTGATCAATGAACAGATAGAGAGGTAGACAGACTCCACAGTAATGAAATATTATTCAGCCACAAAATATACTGAAATCTTGTCATTTGCCAATATGGATGGACATAGAAGGGTATTATGGTAAGTAAAATGAGTCAGATAATGAAAGACAAATACTATACAATTTTACTTATATGTGGAATCTAAAAAACAAACACACACAAACAGACTCATAAATACCAAGAACAAACTCTTAGCTTCCAGAGGGAAAGGGGAGAAAGGGCTGGTGGTGAATGGGTGAAATAGGGGAAGAGAAGAAAGAAAAAAGAAGAGACTTTTCTGAGCCTATATGGTTGCCTTGGTTGTTTCTACATTGATCATTGATAAAGTTCCATGCAAAGGAGGCATATTGTCCTTTTTTTTTTTTCATTTTTTGAGGTTCCTTTAAGTGAAAATCTTTTTTATTAATTTCTCTCTATACCTTAGATACTTTCCCAACTCATACACAAGACTTCCTTGTTTGTTGTTTAGACTGGTAATCACAGGGTTATGGAACTATAGAATTACTATTAATATTTCTTAGTCTTTATAGAAGATGATGCACATGAGTAACGGTTCTCCCCCATGCTCAGGCACTGTTTCTGAACATAAGCAGTCTTTGTTTTTCTCAGGTTGAGCTTGTGCTTCCATTCTTCTTTACAAGTTAGTTTTTATAGGTGGCACTTCATATTTGCATAGTTCAATGCAAAAATTACATGGTTAAATATTTTCTCAAACAATTCAAGTAAAATATTACCCAGAGATAGATATATATACCCTTAAAATAAGGAATTAGCAAAATTGTGAGAAATTCTAAAAAAAAAAATTTTTTTTGGATCCTGCCACAGGATTATTTGTACAAATAGCAGAGCAGGACACCAGCCCCATGCAGACAGAAGTCCACGGGTCACACCAGTTCCTCTATCTTCACACTGGCAGAAAGAGACCCCTACACTGAAGCCTTTGTTGGGCCCTAGGCACCTTTGAGAGCCTGAGCCACAGAAGGAACTGGAGCCAGAGTCACAGTTGCAGCCAGGACCTTAGTTTGAAGCTTGGTCTTGGCCTTTGGCCCGAAGATCCTGAGATCTTTGTCAATGTGGGCATGAGTATGTTTCTTGAGATTGGGGTTAGGGATGTAGGCAAAATGACTGAGTTTGCAGCAGCTGCGCTTTGGGATCTTGGACTTGACCTCTTTAGGCTTGATGAGGGCATTGATAGCCTCAGCACATACACTCATGACCTTCATGTCATTTGCCTACATCTTTGTCAGGTCCTTTTTGTGCTTCTTGGCAAAGTGCATGTTCCTTGGGAACTTGGGATCTACTCCCTTAAGAATTCATATCTTTGTGACCAGGGTTTCTTGATGCCATTTTTGTGCCATTTTCATGACTGGTTGTGCATGGTGTGGTTCTTGGACTTGACCATGTCTGCACCAAAGCCCATGGCTCCCGAAGCAACTTCTAAAATTTTTAAAAATTGTAATGAAGTTGTTTTCTTCATATAAGAAGATCTGAATCACAGGTCATAACAGCATTACTCTTATAATGCTTTATAATTACTCAGTATCAATAAGTACTCCATGGAATCCTCAGTAATAAATTCTATTTGAGACATTTAAAAAGGTTTAAACAGACTGAAAATCAAATTTCAAGAGCTTTTAGAATTATGGGATGGAAGTACATAGTTAAAGAATAGTATGCCAAGAGTAGCTAGCGCTTCCAGACTCCATTGATACCAGTTAGATACAGGTCATTAGAGCATACACAAAGGAAGATAGTGGGGCTGTGATTGGATGCGGACACTTTTTTTTTTTTTTAAGATTTTATTTGTTTATTTGACAGACGGAGATCGCAAGCAGGCAGAGAAGCAGGCAGAGAGAGAGGAGGAAGCAGGCTCCCCCCTGAGCAGAAAGCCCAATGCAGGTCTTGATCCCAGAACCCTGGGATCATGACCTGAGCCAAAGGCAGAGGCTTCAACCCCTGAGCCACCCAGGCGCCCCATGATGCAGACACTTTTTATGATCAAACTTTTCTGCCATGTTATCTCATATATTACCAAAAATATGATTGAACAACTGGTTTTTTTTTTTAAGATTTTTCCTCTTCCTTGGGTTCAAAACCATTAAAATTGCTGACCTTAATTTCTTAAGCACAAATTAGAGGGCAACTCAAGAAAATCTAGGCAAAGCATGGACACAAGCAATGAATCATGTTAACCACAAACCCCAAAATTCTAAGCCTTTGATGAAATTCCCAGATAAAGATAATTAGCAACTATTCCCTTTGTTTGACTTTTGTTTTGCTTCAGAAGAGGATTTTCATATCACTGCTTTCTTTGGGGAGAACAATCTACAATTTCTTAGCACATTTTGTGGTATTTATTTTTCTCTTGATATATTTCATTTACTGAATTCAAATGTTACAGCATTCTAATCTTTATTTATGGGGTTCCGCAATATGAGATCTGAAAGCACCAACAACTATTTAAACTATTTAGTTCAGGTTATGTCAACATAGATTGGGTTTGTTGGATCTGGATGCTGGTGTTGACAAAAAATTATTGCCTTTGTTCTTCACTTGATTCTGGTTCCTTTCTTTCATTTTGTTTAAGTGGTTGGCCATTTTCCCCCCATTACTTATTTACTCAGCCTAACTTCCGAAACTTTTGACCTATTGTTGAAATTTGATATGTCAACTCTGCTTGTTTCTCTACACTTTCCTTTTATATCTATAATTATTTATTAACCACTACCTTACTTGCAAAATTAGCTCTATAGTCAATCATAACTTGATTCCAATACTCTACCTTTGGATAGAAGAACTAATCCACCTTACTTTTGTGTTTATATCTATCCAACTCCTCTCATGGAGAATAAGATAAAGATTCATGACGAGTAAGTTAAATTCTATTAATTATTTTAGAATCCACTATTCCAACCTTATTCATATACATACACCAAAGAAAAATTAGTAACCTCATGCTGTCAGAAAGGAAAATATTTGAACTCAGCAATGAAAAAAATATTTCCCTGGCTCATATTTGTGCAATTGTAGAGCAGATTTGAGCTCAATTTACTGGTTATTTTTTCTTCATAAACACTGAAGCAGAAGGAGAACAATGTGGTCTCCTCCTCTAAATTCTGCTTGAACTCTTTATGTGTGTGTGCGTATTATATGTAAATCTTCCTCAGTCACTATTTGGATCATACCTATTCTATGTTCAGTCACTTTCAGTGATTCTCATTGACTCTCAGAGACAGCCTTTCTCTTTAGTTGATTCAAAGACCTCTAATTTTACTTCCAAATATTTCTCTTCACTCTCACCATACGTCAATGACTCCTTGAGCCTTCTATATACACCATATTCCCCAGAAACATCTCCCTAACCCACATAAACCTTCTTTACTCTGGATGTTCTTTCAGCCTGTTTAAGAGCAAGTTTATTGCATTTATATATATTTTTTCATCTATATATAAATAAATTCAAATAGATACCAATTTAGGAATAGTTTGAGTTTCATTTTCCATTTATTATTAATTACCCTCTCAGAGAGATTTTTTTCATAGTATGTGATCTCTTTCATTCAGACACATATAGTATGTATGTATAAACAGGGCTGATAATCAAAATAATTTAATGACTAGAAAGGCATAAGCATAACGTAAACAGAATGAATACAAAACAAATCAGAAGTAATAAGGGCCTATACACTACACTGGAACATGCTGGCTGAACATCAAGTATGTGTGTCTGTGTGTCTAATGATTTACAGATATGAGTGATGGAAATGGTGCCAGGTTTGCATTTTTGAGAGAGATATCTTTCTTTATGGAATGTTTAATCTCCCTTTCAAGTTAGAGTAATTCTCTGTAAGTTCTTAGATGCTAACTCTAAGTTGTCACCAATTTATTTTCATTTAGCTAACAAAATGAAGCTTGGACTCCCTAACTAATCTCTTGTCCTTGAGAGAAAATATCATTTGGCCTAGGGGTAATGCAATTAATCTATATTGAAGTAAAGATCATTTATTTTTTTAGTAGACTGCAGACATAAAACCTCTTTTAGAAGACGTCTTTTATGTTTGTTAGCTTGTCCAACTGCTTTAACTTTAAAAAAGATTGCGAAAATATTTCTTGAAAATGAATGTAAAGTTAATTATCACCACTTTAAATATGTCAGTAATATCACCTATCTGGAATGCTATAGAATAACTGTATCACTTCATTGAACAACTGTTACAATCTTTCAAAAAATTTAATTAAGCATTTCAGTGATAGAGCATTAATACATTAGGATGTAATTCAAATTCAAATTTGTAAATAACTACAAATTTCATAAGGCAAACTTTTATTGTAATGTGATTTTTATATATAATTTTATTCTATATAATTTTATTAGATATTCATACTGCAATACGTTCAAATAAGGAGGAAATAAATTTAGCTTTTGTCAATTTAAATTTATAAAAATAAATTTAGCTTTTGTCAATTTAAAGTTCTTTGCAGAAGCCCTCTACTCTTATTAACAGCATATGACAAGTCTCTGATAAAACAATATTATAGGTGGATTTTTTTTTGTCCTATATCTAGCTATTCATTTTGAAGGAAAAAAAGGTAACTACTAATGATGAAAACCTAAATGCCAGTGTAGCCTTCTGGAGAAGAAAATGTTGATGAATGGAACCTAGGACAATGTTTGAATGACACTTCATATTCTTTAAGTAAGTATTTAGGTTTACCTACTGACTAGTTATCCCTGAAAACCATGTGGAGTTTTCAAATAATATAACTAGAAAACAATACACACTAAATGTATACTTTTTATTAAATAAGCATCTGTTGTTCTTAAGGAAGGAGGAAGCATTAGTAGAGAATTAGTCTAACATTGAGTTTAGCTTATTAAGATGATTTTCTTTCTAATTACTTGAAATATTGTTCTTTCTCCATTTCATGTACCTTTTATCTGTAGACTGGAAAGGATAATTTTATTAATATAAAATCTTTATACTTTTCCTAGACATAGGCTATTTTCATATGAAACCACAATAAATATTTTAGGAAAGTAATAAATGACACATATAGAATCAAGATACATATTGAATTAAGAAACACAATATTCCACTTCATACTATTATATTAAAAACTCTCTGTAGTAGTGAAATATACAATGGTATGGCTTATTTGAACAATTGTGCATAGGTAAATTATGAATAACAACATTCATGAGACTAGCCTTAAAAGGAAATATAATCAAGCAGACATTTTTAAACAAAAATTATTAAGTAATAATAGGAAAAATAATAGCAGCCAACAAAAAGTTAAGAAATAGATTCAACTTTTCTTAAGCATATCAGGAAATGTATATATACACCAGGAAATTTTTATTACAACTTTATTTGTCATTCCTTTTTCTATGTATTAATTAGGAGACTCTTTAAATATGTAAAAGGTGTAATTCTTCTTTTAGGTTTTTTATGTCATTAGGACACACCAGGAATAAATACATAAAGAACTATTCAAAACAATGTAAGAAAGCAGCTACATGATCTAAATTCATAACTGAAGAGTTTAAAAGATGACTTTTCTTTATGAGAAAAAAATTCAAACATTTATACACTTTGTTAGGAAATCTCTATCTTCATATCCAAGCAGTTGAAAGAGGATAGAAATTTTATACACTTTGTTAGGAAATCTCTATCTTCATATCCAAGCAGTTGAAAGAGGATAGAAATTTAGATCCAAGTTCTTTTTTAAGATTTTATTTTTTTATTTATTTGACAGACAGAGATCACAAGCAGGCAGAGAGGCAGGCAGAGAGAGAGAGAGAAGCAGGCTCCCCACTGAGCAGAGAGCCCAATTCAGGGCTCCATCTCAGGACCCTGAGATCATGACCTGAGCTGAAGGCAGAGGCTTTAACCCACTGAGCCACCCAGATCCAAGTTCTAAATGTAGTTGGCATTTATAACCCACTGAGCCACCTAGATCCAAGTTCTAAATGTAGTTGGCATTTATAAACTTCTGTATGTAAAATAAAACTCTTAACACAGCATTACTGTTGAACTTCTCCTAAGGTGGCCTTCAATAGAGATTTCAGTGAAGGGGTACTTAAATGACTATAAATGAGAAATTTTTGAAATCCTATTAATAATAATAACAACAATTGATATTACTCATTGAACACTAATGGATATGCCTGAAAGTATAATCTGTAGGTACTAATTATACCCATTTTATAGATTAGGAAATGAGAGCTTGTCTGGGTTGTTTGACCACTATCACAAAATTAAAGATAGATCCAGATATAGAAACTGGGATTGTCTGACATTAAAGTCGGTGTCCATTGTGTCACTCTTAAGCTCCTGAAAATTTTCCATAGCACTGTTTCTGATAGATGGTGCATTTTCTACATGCATACAGGCACTCCAGATCCTTTAATGTGGACAGTGAACTGTCTTGGGCATTGTGGCATGAATAAAGTATTATCCTTTTCCTTGATGAGCTAATATAACTTTTTTTGGAGGCTACTATGTTGCATTGTTTTTATTGTATACCTATAGAAGAGGGAAGTGCTGAACTCATGACACCTTGTACAACTTCAGACAAAAGGTAACTTTTATGCTGCTTCACTTATGACAAGTAGTTATTTCCCTGGAAGAGATATTAAGAAATTCAAGAAACAAGCGAGATTTTGGAACTTGGCAGTGTAGACCCAGGCAACAGCCTGCAAAAACCCTGACAACATAAAATAATATATTGTGTATATAATGGTAACTACAGTTGGACTTTTGCCTAAAGGAGTTGGGGAGGCATTAAAGTATTAAAGCAAATGCTTAACCTGTTCAGATCTGTATTGTAACAAAATGACTTTGGAGCTGTGGATACAGTTTAGAGTGGAATAAGGGGAAGCCAGAATTAGAAGACAGAATTTAAAGGCTGTTTCAGTGGTTCAGAACACAAATAATGAGACTCTGAATGAGTCAGATAGAGTTAGGGATGAATAAAAAGAAAGGTTTTGATCAATGCAAATAAGAGCTATCATCGAGAGAGCTTCATGAATCACTGATTGGGAGAGGAGGGAGAGAATATGAAGAGGAGCTGATGTGAAGTTTTCCAGCTTGAAATATTATGGGAATTAAAGGTATCTATGATGCAGGAAAAAATAAAGTACTCTGGGAAAAATGAGTTTCCAGGGAGTGATTCCAGAAGCCCCTTATTTGTATTTTCTAAAGAAAGAAGATATAGGGGTACCTGGGCATCTCAGTCTGTTAAGCATCTGCCTTCAGCCCAGGTCACGATCTTGGGATCAAGCCTGGTGTCTGGTTTTCTGCTCAGCACGGAATCTACTTCTCCCTCTTTCTCTGCCCCTCCCCTCCCCTCAGCTCATGTTCTCTCTCTCTCCTTCCCTCTCTCTCAAATAAATAAAACAAAATATAATAAAAACAAAAAATGTGATTAT
Source organism: Mellivora capensis (assembly GCA_004024625.1). Classification (NCBI taxonomy): domain Eukaryota; kingdom Metazoa; phylum Chordata; class Mammalia; order Carnivora; family Mustelidae; genus Mellivora; species Mellivora capensis. Next base: position 3,754 of record PISX010005764.1, on the reverse strand, counting down.
ATAAAACAAAATGCACTACTGTCCTGTCTCATCTCAAAAAGAATTTCCTGAACTATGTTTGGAAAAGAGTTGCATTCTGTAAGTTGTTAATTAAAGCAAAGGGAAATGAATGCAAAGAATGGGAAAAGACAAAGGAGGGACGGAGGGAAGGAAGAAGCAGCAAACTGCTATATTAGTAGCCACAGTTTTTAGCTAAAATAAATTTTAAGTTGTAGGTAAAATATACCATATACATATAAACTTCTTTTAGCTTTTATGTATTTAATCTGCCTTTAAAAAATATATGTCACATCAAAGAATGCACCATCAGTTCTCTTTTGAGCAAATGCTCTGGCTGTTATTTCCTGGAACTGATACACTATATACTACCTAACCACTGCATTATCTACAATCTAGTTAATAATCTAGGTCCATGGTGCTTGGGCCAAATAAGGCCAGAAATACAAGTATATCAGAACACAACTACACCCATTGTTTACATATTGTGCATGGCTACTTCTGTGTTGCAATGGTAGAGCTGAGTAGTTATGATAGCTCAAAAAGCTAATATAGGTACTGTCTGACACTTTACAAAAAAATGTTTGCTAACCTCGACCTAGTTAATGATATCATATATTTTATTAGGTAATTTCAGTATAAATTTGTTATTTATAATAAGATGGTTTATATATATATAATATAAACATATATCTGTATATAAATATGTATGCATATGTATGTAAACATATTTATATATGTACGTATATATGTACATACATACACACATATATACTTTTAATAAAATGAGATGATGTAATTCTCTTGTTTTTCTCTGATACAATAAAAAGTATATGACCATATTTTTATAATTTCAATAGTTAATTTATTTACAAAGTCATATTTTGCCACCTTTTTAATTTTAGTACATGTTACATTTGACGAATTTCTGGTACTGTCTCAAACTACTAGAATGTTAAAACTGATTCATGGTCAAAGAACTTTGGGTAAAACTGATCTATATTCCTGAGCCTACACACTGGATTCATTGACCAAATGGTTCAATAATCCTGACTGGAAATAAATAGTGCATCACAGGCTGAAAGCTACCTTGAGAACAACTTAGTATATTCTGAGAAGAACATTCTTTCAGACAATTTCACTTTTTCCTTGTACTTCCTTCTTGTACTGATTTTTTATTGTTAAGATTGTGGTATAGTTACAATGTAACAATTACAAGAGACATATTATTAGAACAGGCAAAGCACAGGATATAAGTTTTTAAATAATGTCTTGGTTTGCATTTTATAATGGTTTCAAAAGAGGACTCTATTGAAAAACAGTGAAGCAAAACTCAATATTAAAAGGAGATGTCTTTAAAAATAATAAAAATAAATAAAAATTAAAGGAAATATCTTTCTGATCAACTGACTTTTCAAAATGATTTTATATTGTTGATTATATTCTTTGAATGTCCTATGATTTAATATAACTTATTCATTATGTGGTCTGGTACTCTCCAAGTGAAAAATTAATTACTTTTTAGATAAAAGAGTGACTGACCTTGTGATTTGCATCTGAGGAGATTCTATGGGCTACAAAATATTCAAGGTGTTTGGGATATATCAGTGTACAATGATTGATGTATAAACAGTTCCTGCTCTCAATGACTTTCCAATACTGTGCACAGGATAGAATATAGGCAAAAAGTAAGGTAAAATAGTACAGTATAATAAAATATAGCAAGAGTGTAATAAAGTATTTAAAATATTTTAAAAAATAAAACAGTATAATATAAGGAAATAAAGACTGACTAGGGTACAAGGATGATCACTGTTTTTATAATTGGAAGTACTGTAAAAAAACAACACACAAAAAAATACCTGTCCAAGTCTAAGGATTAATGACAACAATTAATAGTCCTATCACAAATAGGGAAGAGAAAGTTGCTAGGCGTGAATCTCTTCCAAGTATTCTGAAGTGCCTGGGAGAAAATAGCAGAGACAATTATTGAAATGTTGTTCTGTGTGGGGGGTGAGCACTTTGGTGACTTGCCTTAAAGCAGAACCACGAAGCTCCAGATGAACGAAGGCAATCCTGTCTGGCTTCCAAGTAAGGAATTTAGGGGTGGGGTGTGATTTATAGTAGAATTAATCTTATAGGCACTACAAAAAATTATTTAAAGAGCAGGGTGATATCTCTCCAGAAAATATGTTTTTCCCAATATTCAAGTGAAAAGGAAGCCAGAAATTCTCCCTTGGTCACAGTTGAGAGATAAGTTCTCTTTAAGATTTAAGAAACAAGTGTTAGTTTCCTAGATGCTTGCACTATTATTAGAAAACAATGCAGGTAGCTTCTTGTTGGATTAAGGGTTATAATCAAATAATTTGGGGGGAATTGGAGGGTTTGTAGGGAAAAACATAAACCCTAAGTAGAGGCAAAGAAAACGAACATCTGTGAGCTTTCTGCCTGTGACACAGTGGATTCCCAAGACAGTTCTAAAATGGAGCTTCAGGGCTAGCAAATGACTTGGGAGTCTTGAGGCCTGGAAGGCCTTCAAACAGGGAGGAGGACAGCTATGGATAGGCAAACCTTAGTGCCATAGATAGCAGGAACATTCAACTCAGCCTGGCACCTGACCATATGAGCCATCATTCTACCACCAGTACAACCATGCAGGTCTCTGCTGGGATCCAATGTCTTAACTTCCTATCAGGGCATAAAACAGGCAACTATACCCTAATTTTGTGTACCACATTTGAGCTGTCCATACCAGGTACTTCTGCAAAGCCAGCATTCTTGCTTGTTTCAAGAAATAAATGTTTCTCAATGTCAAAATTTCTATTTCAGTCAATGACTGGGAATTCCAAAAAATAAAAATTATGGGGAGAATATAAATTGAGGAAAGAAGATGCATGTAGGTATTCAAATATGTATCTGTCTTTATCTCTACTCAGTATTTGGAAGTTGTAACAATTTTAAAATTATAAGTTGGAAATTATCTATAAAATCAATCAGTAGTCATGCAATACGACCTCCACTCACCACCCATGTAAAAGTATTCTGAATGAACACCTAGTCCAAGTAAAACTGAACAAATTCAGCTTTAAAACAAATCTCCTCTTAAAAATTTTTTTTATTAAAAAAACAAAAACAAATCTCTTCTCAACAATATCCTTGTCCCTATATTCTTCCTCTAAATAAATTTCAGAGAAGTCAATGAAAGCAACGGAGCAATGTACAGAGTCCCCGTAGATGGAGTGACTTTTAGAAGACAGACTGACACCTAAGCCTTCTAAATTTGACTAAACCTGCTTGAACATATGAAAATGCAAACCGGAAACATGTGAGGTACAAAAAGTCACAGGAAAGAGAATTCAACTCAGCTGGAATAGGTGGTACAAAAGCCTTAAGACTGGATTGACTTGAGGTGTTTGAGAAATAGACTGATGTCCATGCATGGGTCAGTATTTATGGACAAAGGTCAGTGGCACAAAATGAGATAAAGCAGGGCCTGTACATAGAGGATCTCTGTAGTACAGTATGCCATCAGAGGTTTGCCATAGGGGCAAGATATAATCTTTTTGGTTTTACAAAGAACATTTTGGCTGTTTTGTGAGCAAGGAATACTCAGAGGTTGAAAAGAATCATAGAGAACAGTTAGAAGGGCAATTTTAGAATCCCAGGGTAGAGAATATGGCTAGGGTCACAGCAAGGGTGATGGATAGGACTAGAGAATAACAGGTTATTCCCCATAGCATCTTATTTTATTGGTTTA
>PISX010005763.1:0-104206 GCA_004024625.1 Mellivora capensis | reverse complement strand
TCCTTTTCATTTATCTGGCACACAGTCCCCTTCCCCTGCTCTGTTTGGTTAAATGATCAAACTCATTAGTCTTTATTTTACAAGTTAAATTTTGAAGGAACTATATTGACTGCCTAAGTATATATATCACACTGGGTACTTTCCCTTGGAATAGAATAGATTTAGGTAGGAAATTAAAGATTTGAATTGTAGTCCTGCAATTTGACCATGGCCCTTAGTTTTCTGATTTATAAAATGGTTAAACAGTAGCATTTTCCCTCATTAAATCACAGTAGTAAATTAGATATAGCATTTAAAAAATGCTTTATAAATTTCACTTCATAGTAGAAGTCCAAATTGTATAGGAATTTTTTAGATCTCCAATTAAATATGTTTATGACATGGCAAAGAGTTGTAGATTTTAATTACCTGAAGGTAAGTCCTTTAGTAAGATAGGAACAGTGACGTATCCAAAAAGAAGTTTAGATGACAAGAGAAAATATTCAGAACAGGGCTTCAGAAAACACGCCTGTATTTCTTCACAAACTGACAACTCCTCCATACACACAAAAATAACATTCAGACATCAAATAAAATATAGATACACTTTCTCTTAGAAATAAGAGTGTGCTACAGTACTATTACTTAATTCATACTATTCATTTTAACTTAGTGCTTTACATTATTAAAAAGTGTTCCTTTCTATTTGTCATTTCCCCATAAATCTCAAATATGAGAATATTATTGTCTCTACTATTTTAATGCAGTTCAATTACAATTCTTTATAGAAATTGTAAATGATTCTTTTAAAAAAAATAAAGGCATGGATCTGCCAAGATGATTAAATGGACATTTTTCCTAACATTGTAGTTGAACCACAGAATCTTCCATTGAGGTATACTTAATATCATGTAAGTTGTGAATACACTCTCATAGTAGGTGTAACTAGCTTCACCTGACTAATGAAGAGAGATTAGTATCTCTTTTATCATTTAGACATTAATGAACTTTCAGTCTTATACAACACAGTTACCCATTCATCTTTTTGAAAAAGATTAATTATTGTTTAACTTGCATCCTAAGTATTATTATGCTGTATAACAGGAGAAATCACACCTTTTCTGTTACAAAAACAAGTAAGTGAACTAGACTCATAGAAACTAGAACCAAAATGATGGAATCACAGGTTGCATTTAGCATTAAGTACAATTTTTCGGTGACTTCTATGTATGCGATGGTAAACTTTTCCTACACTCGTCAGGTTTTATGTGATCTAAGTATTTTTGGCAAGGAAAACATCAATTACATGAGCCCTGCAGCCCCCAGTACGACACAGCTTTGTCTTCCTGTGGCTCTCATGGTTCACACCTCTGGGTGCACTTGTTCATTATCTGGCTCCCCCTACGGTGCCGATTGTGTTCCCTCTACAGTGCCGATTGTGCTCCCCAGTGCTCTGCTGTTCCACACTGTATGGCTCTGTGAGCTCAGATCCCATCCCTCAGATCTGTTTCAAGGTAGATGGAAGGTTATTTGCTCTTTTGAAGAACGTTTTATAGGGTTACATTGTATTACTTGGTGGTCTCTTGTTAAATATAACAGAAATACAACTTCCACCAATTTAAACCTAAAAGGGCTTTTGTTAGAAAGTGTTTTTGTTCATAGAGCGTCACTGATCCAATGCTCAGAGAGGAAGCTGAGCCTACCGCCAGCATCCAGACCCTTACGTAATTTCTTTTTGTATTGCTTATATCTACCTTCTGATGTCTGTCTCTTTCCACAAGCCACCTTCTCAGGCATCTTCTTCAAATTCATCCTACAGTGTGTCCCTCGGATATAAAGGACTCACTGCCCAGTTTAGCCCCAGTGCCCATTCCATGCACCAGTCTGCTGGGATGTGTAAAACATAGGCATTTGGACGGGAATTATACAATGAGAGTTTCCAAAGGAAGGAGATTCCTGTGAAGACAGACAGTAGTTGCTCAACAAAGATATGAATTACATATCTTTGAAAAAATGGATATTCCAGTGAAATAATAATATACTATCTTACTTTATCCTACTGTATAAAAAACTTAAACTGGAAAAGATAATTTAGAAATATATATAGTATCTTAGCCAAAATCTCTTGTAGAAATTTTGTCGATATGAAGAATTAAGTATAGAGAAATGGTATTTGCTTAAGATCCTTTAATCTCACCAGTTTGGTGTATCTTTTTCTAGTGGATTATATGTTAGCAATAGTCTCCTGTCAGAAGAATTTGAACATCACAAAGGATTTTCAAAGTGGGAATTGCTGAGTGAAAATGACATGAAAGATTTCTAGAAGGTTTTTGAAAAATATATGGTAACATTTTCCAGTATGAAAGGATGTAAGAACGTTCAAGTGAGAGAAATTTAGTTTGCAATGTAGAGTTGGTTTTTCCCTTCTGGTGTTATTTATTGGTTTTTCTCTCCTCAAATTTTCCTTAGGTCATCGGAAACAACTGATGTTCAGGAAATGTATCTTTCTATCCATGCATTTCCAAAGAAAACTTTTCTTTAAAAGCATTTCTTTCCCACTTAAACTTTTTTTTTTCCTCTTTATTTTAAATTGATGATGAGACAGCATGGTGGTATGTCCTTTTGCTCCATGGGATACACTCATTTGTTCTATAGGAAAATGTGGTCTACTCTTAGTTTCATTTTCATTTCCTTAATAAGAAGACCCATTAAAAAGGAGACATCTGGTGTAGAAAGCACTTAAAGCTGTAGCTCACAAGGAGTGCTTTCCTTCCTCTTTAAATATGTATGAACTGTTGTTTTGGTAATCCACTTCACCCTGTCAAAATAGAATCAAATAGAATGTATGTGTGACCTCTTCTCCTTCTACCTTGGGAAAATGATTTCCAAGACCATTGAGGTGCACAATACACAGAAACCTTCACTTGCTGTTTTATCCACCTTCAAAGGTCTTATGTTACACAAGCCGAAAGTTTAGGTGAATTTACTTTATTAATAGCTGTACCGTTTTACTAAACTGATGGATCTGTGAGCTTTTAATAGTTCAACTATAAAGAGTAAATTTTCAACTTTCAAACAAATAGTCCTGGAAAAGAATTTCAGAGTATTTCTACCTTTGTTGACATTTTATAATGGAAAGAGTTCCAGTTTTTAAAAACTGTTACAACAGTTTTAGGTACAAAGTATTCATATTTAATGGATACCGAGGCTAAATATTGTTAACTTGCTTTGCTAAGAGAAGGGAATAATAAGCTAGAGGTTTGAGCTAACATTTTTTTTTCATGTAATGCATAGTTGGTGTCTGTTTCCTTCTTTGAAGTGTAGATCCGCATTCTCCAAAATTGTGCCCTGCAGAATGCTGATTGCCCATATCTGCCTATGTTGTTCTCTCTTCCATGGCGAAACCGTTACATAGTCAAATGCTATCTACTCTGCCTTCTCCTGTAGATTCGTGACTGAGCTTTGCCCGTTACCCTCCCTGCGGAGTTGTAGTAAAGATATCTGTGCTATCTTGGGTCAGCTGAACTGCCCAGGTGTATTTAACTTCTGAATATTAAAAACAAACGAACAGAAAAATCACTTTGGGAAACTGTGAGGTAGACTATGTGTATTTGCAGATCCTATTAGAAGTTAGCACGATGCTTTATGAAGGCCATAGGAGAAACAAAACTTTTTGTCTTCCTACTAGTTTTGTTGGTCAGTTTCGGCGTGATCACTTCAAGCTGATGTGGTTCGCTTGGAACTTTATTTTGTTAACGTTCTATGAATTGCTGGGTTCCCCATTGCAGTAACATCCTCACTGCTAGTTCAAATGTTTTAAAGTAGTTAAATATATACTTTTGCTATTAGAATTAATTTACAAGTTATGTTCTTCTAAATTTGTATAAATGAGGCCGTGCCACTTCTGTGTTTTAAAATGGTCTGTTGTAATCAAATGTAATTTTTAAACATGGGTTCATATTTTATTTTCTTTTTTATTTATTTTTTTGTTATGTTCAGCTCGCCACTGTATAATACATAGTCAAGAGCACTTCTAACCGATGATCCTAAAAATAGTAGCATCTGTTTACTCCTAGTTGTAACTCCTATTCTCTAACACTGTTTATCAACGTGCTTTCAATTGTTGTGAAGACAGCTCTTTCACTAGAGGAAAGTCAAAGGAGTTTAGGACCCTGGCACAAGGTTCTGAAATTACTTATAACATCATCCAAGTCCAAGGATAATGGATAGTGGTTTTTACAAACCACCAAAGCTTGAAAATTAGGGCTGGAAAGATTGCTTAATTAAGTAAAATATGGTATCTATAAGCTGGCTTAGGGAAAAGATATCTGGCTAATTTAAGATTATACAAAATAGTGTCTTTGGCTTACCCATTTTCAAAGAAATTCTTATGCCTTAAAAAATGCATTCATAAAATACAGAGAACAACATTTAATATTCTTGGGACTTACGGTCTTACACTGCTTCATTGCTATTACTGGATATTAATAACCATTGTACCTACTAAAATAGTTGATTTAAATCTATGCTAATTCTAGAACTTATCCTAAAGTTTGTTGTTGTTGTTTTTTTTACTGTTTAACCAATTTTTAAACTAAACTCACAAGTTTATTTATTAATTATACTTTTCTCCTAAAATAATAGAATGGGTCATAGTGTGAGAAAAGGTAGGAGAACCCATCTGAAATTCTTGATTACATGGGTCCTAGGTAAGACATACTTTTATTAGCCTACAATATTAATAAATACCATTTGGTTGGTAAGTTTCCATCAAATATAGAAAAGGTTCAAACTTAGGTACAGATTTAATGTAAAAAGCCTAATCTACCATTTTAGGGTCCTTTTTTTTTTTATTGCCTTTTATTACAAATATTTTCAAACACATACAAAATTATTGAAAATAGCATAATGATCTGATGACATATAACCATGACCTAGATACTACTGTAAGTAATATTTTGCTGCATTTTTTACCTATTCTGAAGTATGTTAAAGCATTTCACTTCACTACTAGATATTTCAGTAGGCATTTCACAAAATATATATATACACAGACTTAATGAAATTTACGTCAGTATTTTTTAATGAAAGATACAGAATAAATTGGCCTCTAGGCTCATATATGTCATTCTATTGAAAACAAAGAATAGATTTTTTCCAAGGATATTTCCTCCTATTTTGCTTTCATTAATGGATTCTAATTCAGTCAATTTTGCATAATATGTAATCATGAAAAAGCCTCTTTTTATTCTTTCTGAGAGCCTTTGGATTCTGTTGCTCAGGGGAAACGCATCTTCAACAATATACTCAGGCTGGGTGAAGTCCTGTTATTTTTTTTTCTCCCTTTTGTTCTTCAAAGTGCAATTTCTTTAATATACTTGAAGCCATGCATTACCCGGCAACCTTTTTTTTTTTTTTAAATAAATTCCATAATAAATTAAATAAAGCTCTGTGTGGGTCATTTTTGATTAACCTGATTTTTAAAAAATGATATACTAAAGAGATAGAGAGCAGAATACTACGTGCAGCTAAAATCAATTACGAGCGTATTCACCGTCAAGTGATTGTGTGGAATAGTATATTAAAATGCACTTAATAGTATAAAAAATGACTCGTTGAAGCTGAGTTCACACTCGTAAGCTTATAATAGTTTTTAAGAAACTGTAAATATTTAAACAAAATCCTTCACTTTCAGCCAGAAATATAATTTCTGTATGAGATTTGATGCAATGTAAGTTCAGTATCACAAGAAGATATTCATGATGTTTAATTTAGGACAGTATTTCTTGTTAAGTTGAGATTTTAGGGAGAAATATTTTAGCTAGAGTGGAGTTACGTATCATGAGACTCAGTTAAGCATTGTCCTTATCACCTGGAGAATTACTGAAACGAAACTTTGGAAATACAGTTCTACTTCTCTATTATTTGCAAGGAATAATATAACATGAATCCTTTTCTTAATTTTAGGAACTTTATACTCATAAAAATATAGAGCTATGTCAAAATTATCCAAACAACAAAGAGGTTCAATTAAAGCTCTTTTGACTAAAATAATAGAACTTATTTTTGTTGTTGTTAACAAACAAACAGCAAGAAATTATTATCATAGACAAACAAGATGACCCTCTTAGGACTATGCAAACATGTTCTTTTCTTCTTCTTCTTTTTAACCAGTTTAATATTTTTTCTTTAATTTTTACCTGAGACTACAGTGTTGGATTTCAGTTGGTGGCAGTTTTTCTCATTCCTCATTTCCTTAGTCTGTCCCCTGTTACCTTCTCCTTTCTGTTCTCTGCTCACTTTCCGTCACATGACATCGCTCAGACCTATTGTGAATCTTGTTACCCACACTAAAATGCTCAGAGAGGGAAGAGCGTAAGTATCAGCTGAGGTAATCTGCCTTATTTTGACTCTTCGTATGTCCCTATTGACAAGGACAGGGTCACTCAATTCAAAATGAGTGGTCCTGACAAAGCTGATTTTTCTTAGAAGCTTGAATTGTGATGCCAATGTAAATGTGATTTTATTTAATGAATTCTTGATCTTTTATAGAATGAAGAAAGTTTCACCTTAAAAGCAAATTTGCTTTTTATGAAAAGGCTTTTAGGATTATAATTTCATTTTTATGTTAGTGGAAAACACAGGTTCTGTATTTCTTTTTTGTAGTGTGCAAAAGTAATCGTTCTTAATGAAGTATTTTAATTGTCCCAAAATATAAAAAATAAATAAAATTTAGAAATGTTGACTAAAAACGCATCTAAAGTATCAAATCCTATTAAAAAACAAATATGTCTTTTAAAATATTTATATAAAATTCAGACATAACAACTTTGTCAAATTGCCTTATATCCTTGATTCCATTTAGGGCAGTCAAGAAAAATACTTAAAATATATTATTCTTCTGTGAAGGGGTTTGAACAAGATTTTCCAAAAGGCTATTCTTGGTAAGAGTTTACCATGATACATTTTGACTTCCAAAATAAGATTCTGGTAGGACCATTAGAAATTTGATTCTTTTGTAGTGCTGTTGGACAGATAACTCCAGCACAGCCCATTTCTAAGGTGAGAACAACTTAAGGTAACACACAACAGCTGAATATTTGTGGAGATAGTTCTCTTCTTTAGAATTGCACTCAATAACTCTTCCCAAGCTAATGTCTACATGTACAAGCTCTTTGTATGTGATGAGTTTGACTGACAGGCTGGGTTAGGTTGAGATGGGGTATTGGGGTGGACAGGGGAGAGGAAACAGGTTACACCATCCACTCAAGTCAATCAAATAACCTGATTGTTCTTTTACCTTGTCATTGACTGTCAAGTCAGTCAAAATAGTGGAACTAGTTTTCGCATGTATGCAGAGCTTTATTTTATGAACTCTATTACCTCACTCTTGCAAACACAGACATAACAAATATGTCAGTTCGTGTGTTGAAAACTATACACAAATGTTACTGGGTGTGGGTGGGGTAGAAGAGAAACCAGGTTGAAGTTAAATCCAACACTGTATTTTCCCAATATCTGACTTTTTGACAGGCTCAAATAATATGTTAAACAGATAATTAAAATGCTTCTTTACAGAACCATTCAGTATTTTCTCTGCATTATTGGAGGTAAACTAGGAAAAATTTGAGGATTTTGTTGAGGGTTTGCATTAAATAGTCAGGAGAATAGATACTATAATTCACACACACACATAGAAACATATGCATACACACACACATTTTTTAAAATTTTACTTGCAATAATAAAAATATAATCTTAATGAAACCCAGAGAGAAACACTGAACTTATCCAGTGAAAGACCTAATTAGTTCTGATCTCTTGAAGAGGTAACTGTTGAAATGCTCTAGTCCAGGTTAGGCTCATTAAGTCAACAAAATAGGGGATAGGACACAAACTTTAAAATAGTTGGCCTACTCAGTTGTAGTCCTCATGCAATTTATCTACGTGGCTCAACATAAATTCCGTCGGCTAGGTTCATCTGGCATGCGTTTGGTTTTTTTTAATGAGATAGCTGCTAAACCAATTAAATGAATCGCTAAGAAACTATTTTCACATTTACAACTGATGTAATTTCTAAGCCCTTAGCATGGTTTCTGTAACGTATTTCTCTCAAATGACTCATCATGGCATAAACACACCTATTGGTTATTGGTGTGTGTGTTTGTGTGCATAGGCGTATGTATGATCAAATACTGAACTTTATATTGTTGCTGTATATAGTTTGAGGTTGCTTTGTATATATTTCTAATTTGCTTTTTAGAAACATTCCCAGAGATAAGCATCATATGTTATTAAAGCTTTTAAATAAATAAACTGAGGCTTGGGAAAGTTATAGTGAGTGGGCCAAGTTGGATGAGCTCATGAGTACAGGTGGGGAATCCATTGTTTGTAGGGTACGCCATGTTTCCTTAGCACTGCATATCTGTTTCCCTTAGGTGGTATATGTTTCAACCCATTGGAATCAGATAGTTGGTATTTTTCCTAACAACGTATGTTCAGAATTCCCTCTGTGATCAAAGTTAGCTCCATTTTTTACTACAGAGTTTTATACAATAATAATTGTTTCAACTGGCTGTCTTAGCTTTGATGGTAAAAAGTATATGGTGATTTATGTAAAAGTAAAATTATTTTTTTAAAAAAAGCAAAATTGCTCTATTATCTGGTTTGTAAAAACCTTGAGCTTCATGAAGTGGTTTTCTCCTGGTGCTGGGCTTTTCTCAGTGTCAGAGAATACTTAGGATTGTTAGGTAAATCATTCATGTTAGTCTACTTTTTAAAAAAATGTAACAACAACAATAATAATAGGAACAGAAGTTACTCTACAAATGCAATGTTAACATAGATTTCTTTGAGGGCAAAAGTAAATGCAATGGGTTCTGTAAAAAAAAAAAACAACAGGAAAAGAAAACTAAATGTATAGTAAGACTAGAATTGGATGTATGTGGCTGTTCGAGTGGAGACATAGTTATTAGGGTACATTAATTTTACATTAGTTTACTTTTCTGTTAGTATCCCTCAAGTAAATTTTTAAGTTGTTATCTGAGAACTGGTTTCTTTTTCAAATTGTCTTAATGAAAGAACTGGAAGGTTGGTTGCTGCCTAAAGTATAGAGAAACTCAAGTTTCCCTAAAACACAGGTCATTTTTTAAATTAAGAAAAAACATTAAGTAGTTGATTGATAGAGAATATTTCAAACAACAATTTCTGGGTTTCCTTAAAATTAAGCTTTTTTAAATGCAAAATTGTTCTTCTATTAACTTTTTGGTGAAAATCATTGGCATACATAAGCCTTTACGTTCTCTATTTTTAAATTTTTTTTTTAAGATTTTATTTATTTATTTGACAGAGAGAGATCACAAGTAGGCAGAGAGGCAGGCAGGGGGAGGGGTGAAGCAGGCTTCCCACTGAGCAGAGAGCCCAATGCGGGATTCGATTCCAGGACCCTGAGACCATGACCAGAGTCGAAGGCAGAGGCTTAACCCACTTAGCCACCCAGGCACCCCTAGGTTCTCTATTTTGATTTAATGTTTTAAGCATGTTTCTAGAATGTTTACTCAAACTGTAGTTCAAATTTCAGTTCAGGAAAAAAAAAATTGTATGATTGAACATGTGCTTGGAAGGTTTGATTAAAAAAAAATGCCTTATTTAAAATAGTGTGTTATTATCTCACTAGATTGGAATAATCCTGTTCGGTAATCAAACAAAATCACAAGATTTTGTTGGTGGTATGGGCCTTAGCATAAAGCAAAAGCCTTGCATTTAAAAGCAGGATATGGAGATAAATGCCATAGGACCCCTGATTAAGTTCTTCTGTTTTTTATTAGGTCTTTGAATGCTATGCCCAGCTCTGTTGTTTGAGTTCTTAAAAATCTTACCTCCTGCTTTCCAAAGAAAATAGAGGTAGCCATACTAGATTCATTGATCTCTTTTTACCTATAGATTCCTAATATGTTATTTAAAAATTTTCACTTTCCGGGGTGCCTGGGTGGCTCAGTGGGTTAAAGCCTCTGCCTTCGGCTCAGGTCATGGTCTCAGGGGCCTGGGATTGAGCCCCAAATCGGGCTCTCTGCTCAGCAGGGAGCCTGCTTCCCCCACCCCCCCGCCTCTCTGCCTGCCTCTCTGCCTACTTGTGATCTCTGTCTGTCAAATAAATAAACAAAATCTTTAAAAAAAATTTTTTTTTCACTTTCCTTGCAATTTCAAAGATAGACACTTCCACTCTTTCCCAGTCTGAACCCCTGAACTGGTGTTTTATTTCTTAAATTGTTAGCCTTTTCTGGAATGTTATTTTGTCCCTTGAGGCTCTCTTTTAATTCTATTTGTTTTTCTACAGTGATTCTTTGTCCCCACTCTATCCGTTGAGTACCACTTGTAGAAGTGGATTATCCCAGTTCTCTCTTCTTAGAGTCTAGTCTCTAACCTCGTGGCCCTGCTGAAACCATCCTTTCTGAAGTCTTTTAAATGCTTTACCCAGTCCTTGTTCTCTGTAGTCTTCACATTATTGACCATTTGATCCCCTTGACTATGTCTTTCCTTGAATTTGGTCATATTGTATTACCTTACCTTGGTTATCTTTCTGTCTTCAGTCTTGCTGTGTTGTTCACTCTTTTTTCAAATTCATCGACTTTTTCTTTCAGTCACTGTTTATTACATACCTACTAGTAGTCATGGCATGTTAGAGAAACTGGAGGCACACAAGTTAGTAAGAAAGAAAGTGTCCCAGCTATCATGGAGCTGCATGCTTGTGGAAAGAGAGGAAAAAAAAAAAAAAACTGAATTCAGAAACACTGAAATAAAATAATTTAAAATGGTCATTAAATTCTATGGGAAAATATAATAAAGCAATGGTCTATAGGGTAACTGGATCAGAGGCAGCTATTTACCTGGTATGGTCAAGACTGAGCTCTCAAGACTGAACTCCTTGTGATTTTTTTTAAGGTTTTATTTATTTATTAAGGAGATAGAGAGAGAGCACAAATAGGCAGAGCAGCAGGCAGAGGGAGCGGGACTCAATCCCAGGACCCTGGAATCATGACCTGAGCCGAAGGCAGCCACTTAACTGACTGAGCCACCCAGACACCCCAAGACTGAACTGTTTGGACTGAGACTCAAAGAGAGGCTCTTTGGGCACTTGTGTGGCTCAGTCAGTTAAGCATCTGCCTTTAGCTCAGGTCATGATCTCGGAGTTTGGGATCAAGCCCTGCATAAGGCTCCCTGCTCAGCAGCGAGTCTGCTTCTCTTTCTCTCTCTTCCTCCTCCCCACTCGAGCTCGCTTTCTCTCAAATAAACAAACAAAATCTTTAAAAAAAATAAAAAAGAGAAGCTGTGCTACAAAAACCAGTACTACAGTACTATTTTTTGTGCTACAAAAAAAAGTAAGAAGAATTCTGGAAGAGGAAGGAACAAGTGGAAAGGTTCAAATACAAGAATGATGAATCTGATAAGAATAGTTCCCAAGTTGCATTGTTACGTGGATTAGGGCAATGGAAAATGAAAAGATGGAGACAATGAGTATAATTTATTTCCTAAAGTTGGCTCTGAAGGATAATGGACATAGGAAGCTTCTTAAAATGGAGATGCCATGGCACTGTAGTCTGCTACGGGGAATGATCTGGGACTGATGGAGAAGTTGATGGTGGGGGAGGTGGTGTCCATGGTAGGGGAATATACCTGCTCCACCGGGCAAGCTTGTCCAGCTTCTACAGCCTTATAGTTAAGCTACACATATAAGTTACTACACATCCTGCTTTCTCCCTGAACATTTGTACTGGATTCTTTTCATATTAGTAGGCCCACCATTCTCTTCTGTTTTTTTTTTTTTTTCTGCTCTAATTTCTATAAGGTAATTATTTGGTTATTCCCCTTCATTCAATATCGGTCAAGATCCCTTTTCTATGCTACCTACAAATACTCAGTAGCCAAGACCTTTGTCATTTATGTCACATGTATACCCTTTTCCTATTAGTATTCCCACTAACCTGGTTCAAGTTGTCATTGCCCCTGGCCTGGGCTATTGTACAAATGTCCTGTCTTCCTCTGAACTTCAGCCCTCCAGTCTGTTTATATACTGATTGCAGATCTCTTCATCAAAAGGCTTCACCAACTTCAAGTTAGCTGGAGACTCATTTCCCTTGAGTCAGTTGCTACATTTGATTGATTCTCTTTTCCACGATTCTCTGGAATCACTCTTTTCTCTGTCTTCTTCTCTATAGCTGTCCAAATTTAGGACTTAACAAGACAAAGTTTCATCACATAGCATTCAAACCCTTCCATAAGTTTCCCTGTAACCAACTTTTCTAGCCTGGTCTCTGCATTTCACTTTCTCCACTGGAAGTCTATTCTCATGGAATCCCTGTTCTTCCTCTGGATATTTCTTATCCAGAAATATTACTTATTGCTTATCTGTCTCCTTATCTTTGTACTTACTCTCCACTTCTTTTCCCATCAAAACACCTCTTTCAGGGCACCTGGGTGGCTCAGTGGGTTAAAGCCTCTGCCTTCGGCTCAGTTCATGATCCCAGGGTCCTGGGATCGAGTCCCCCATCGGGCTCTCTGCTCAGCAGGGAGCCTGCTTCCCTTCCTCTCTCTCTGCCTGCCTCTCTGCCTAATTGTGATCTCTGCCTGTCAAATAAATAAAATCTTTAAAAAAAAAAAACTCCGTTTAAAAAAAACACACCTCTTTCAGCAATCAGATATATTCAGTCCTTATTGACTTTCCAAGATTTTTAATTTTTTTCTCAATCATATGAATGTGTATGACTTACAGTAGATTGCAAACTCAGAATATTTCTTATTATTCTTTATTTGGCTCATGAGCTCCCTTTCCCGCATTTAATGCAATATTCAAGTATCTGTTGATTTCAGTTGCCTCACCATTTTCAAAAAACGTCTGGGTTTATGCCACCATAATACATAATTTTCAAATTTTGTATTATTCTTTTAAGATAAGCATTTTTTAAAAATTTACTGGCACCAGTTGCTTCTGACACATAATATACACCTTCTAAATTCAAGTTACTGTGTTTGAGGCTTGTAATATCAGAAACCAACCAAATATAGAGAAGTAGAATATATTTTCTCTACTTACGTGGGAAATCTAAAAGAAAGAAAAGTCTACAACAAGGTCACATTAGTTTTACTTATCTTCGTGGCCAATTTTGATCTCTGCATAGCTAATCTGATTGATTGCTGCCTCATCAATTAATATGTCTGAAAATTCCAAGTCAATAATATCGTGAGCAGTTCAGTAATACCAATGAGAAGAAGCCTATCTGTCTTGTATTTGGAAGGTGATTTAAGTAATGTGAAAGAGTGATTCTTGCTTTATTTTCTTCGGTAGTTCTGTGGGTTATAGGTAACTTATGGGAAGCAGTTATGCATTGGTAGAGGCAGTGTGATTTACAGGAGCACACCATTGGACCCTGGTGTGAGAGGACAAAAGCAACGTCTGCTTGGTGGGGCCTTCTGTGTTACAGCAGGAAAGAAACCCTGCTTGTCATGATATGCAAAAGAACATGATCCAGTGTGTGGAATGGCCATATTAGGGTCTAGAAGTTGATGAAAATTTAACTGTATTCCAAATTTTAATATAATATTGGTATAACACTTTTGCATTGCTATTTCATGTTATGTATAAACTTTACTATGTTAAATAATATTTCAGAACTGTAGCCAAATTGTAAATAAATGTTTATATAGATTTTTGTTTTAAATTAATATTATGTATAATCAGGTGCTTATATTAAATTTAGAAAAGAAAATGTGAGCCAATTAATTCTCATTATTTAATTTAAATCTATTTTCTCGAGAAAATAATACTTAAAGGAAAGTAAAACTCACTTGGCTCTTAACATCTATATATGAGACATGATATATGTTAGTGAATCCTCTCAGCATATACATACAGGTATGAGTTAATATTTGCACGATTTAAAAATATGCAGACCGTATTTGTGTTTCTGTTTAAAAAAAATTGAAAAGGACCTTGGGATTTATAAATATTCCTGAAGAAAGTCCTTGTATATTATAGTCAAATTCATCCTGAATTTGGCATTTGCTCCTTACAGCCTAACTAGGGAGAGGACCATTAGCTTTCTTGGAGCTTTGGGACCTTGGGCTTTTGCCTTTGGAAATTAAATATTTAATATTACTTTGTCTGGCCTGGCTTTGAATAGGATCCTTCCTTCATTCCAAGGCAATGTCAAAATTCATAGAAGAGCAACAACTCATATTGTCTATTGAAATCAAACCTGACTCCTCTCCCCTCCCTTCTCCCACTTCTGCCCTTGGGACTGTGACATCATTACCATCTCAGAAACCCTGGGGTGGTTGTTCATGTTAAAATGAAGTGAGATTAGGGTTCTAGGAGAGAACAGTCAAATATTTGAGTACTAATCATGCCTGGATGTCTGTTATTACTTTCCTGACAGTGGAATTCTTTTGGCTTCAAGAATGATATTGCAGTCATTTCATGTGAATGTGGGCAGAGAATAATACAATTAGATGAATCACAGAGACAATCTGCTTTTTAGAACATTCTTTGAAATGAAAGATGCATCTATTTAAAGGTTATCTAGCATATGAAAGGGACATTTATCCCCCAAGGAGAGAAGGAAACTACTTAAAAGGAATAGACTTTTATTAACATTTTTCAATTAAATGTTACAATCTCTTTATCATTTTTTCTTTTGTAATTTTCATGTTGACCTATGTAAGTGCTTTGTCCATGTAACATTCCCTCTTCTGGGCAAGTCATCAGATGGGATGAGTTTATTGAAAAAGAAACAAAATTAAAAATTCAATGACAAAGGTTCAAATAGTGTCTGTTTAGAGCTTATCTTCTCAATGTCAGGGCTTTCATGGTTATTGGTTAGGGACTTTTGGGATTGGTTCTTTGGTGCTCAGGATGATAATGTCAACATCAAGGGAAGAAGTGACCTTACTTTAATTCTGGGGGGTTCTGATGATTGCTTGTATTTAAGCATGATGGCTATATATTTTTTTGCACTGTAACATTTAAAAGTTATGCATTTTTGTGATTGAGGTATTATAATTAGAAAAGACAGAATAGCTCATTCAGACAAAATGGAAAGAGCTGTTATTATGACTTCTCCCCCACCTCCCCAAAAAATGACCACTGGAGAAACAATGAATGACTTTATATCACATTGGGGTAGATTTTATAATCTATTATGATAATATTTAAATAAACTTCATTAAAATATACAATATATTTAGGAGAAAAATGTAATATATAAAAGTGATGATTAGACATGAAAAATAAAATAGTGTAAATACTAAGTTTTAATCTCTAAAAATGAAAAATGTTCTATGACCTGAAAGGTTTTATGTAGCTCAAATCTTATAAATTTGATGAGAGAAAAAGCCAGTAATGGTGTGGGGAGAACTTAACTGTAAAGTATAAACTTGAACTAAGAATTCTTTTATATATTCTTTTTTAAATGTAATACTTAAAATTGTGATGTTCTGTATCAGCAAAATAATCAATTCCAATTATATATTAAACAGAAAGTTTCAGAGATTTAAGAATGTTTTTTTAAAACATTTCTGTCATGCTTTCTGCCAAAAATAAAATGTCATTCAAAAGCATTCATTTGGATAGTTAACCTTCTTTCTGCTAGACAAATCTGATATTAGCATTCAGTGCCTTTTTGATACCACTTGCCCCTGAAAACGAAGTCCATATCACTATTACTACTTTCCTTTTGGCCATTTTTTTTTAAGATTTTATTTATTTATTTGACAGACAGAGATTACAAGTAGGCAAGAGAGGCAGGCAGGGAGAGAGAGGAGGAATCAGGCTCTCCGCTCCGATCCTGGGATCGATGCGGGGCTCGATCCCAGGACCCTGGGACCATGACCCGAGCCGAAAGCAGAGGCTTTAACCCAGTGAGCCACCCAGGTGCCCCCCTTTTGGCCATTTTTATTGAGAATATTTATGGCTTCAGAATTCCTTTTAGTACATTAAATTAAAATTTAAATATTCAAAATTAAAATACATTTGAATGATTATGAATAGTAATCTTTTAAAATGAAAACAATTTGAATGAAAAATTATTTCAGTGAAGAACATGTACTGTATGTCTAAAAAATATTTTAATTCTAATTTTGGCCATTTGTTTTATCTAATTTTCTTTTTCAGAGACATATTTCATTTAGTAGACTAAAGATACTTTTTTATTACTCATTAGGATCACATTTTTCATCTTTTTCTAAAACGAAAACTTGTTTAAATTTGGACCTTTTCAGGCAAGTAGGCCTCCTTGGACATCAACAAGTGCTTTCTGCTGGAATGTATTCAATATCTACTGTGTGGATGCAGAAGTGGCCTAGTGACATAGACCTTTTATTCTGGAGTAATTTCGTTTTCTCTTCTAGAGCAGATAGAGGAGGTAGCTGATATCTTAAGAAGTATATAGTGTTTTGATTAAAATTTTATATTTGCTACAGATGTCAGGAAATATTGATATTTCTTGTGAAGATGGGAATACTATTCTGCTCAGAACAGGGATATGAGAACAAAATAGATGTGTTTCAGGAAACTGTAGACTATACATAGCAGTCCAGACCTCACATAAAACTGTAAACAAACAAAAAAACTGTAAACAAACAGAATACAACTAAAAATGGACATCAGATTCTAGTAGTTTTAAATTTCAGCTACGACTCTATTTAGAAATTTTCTTTGATTTTTCTTTGTGTCTGAGGATTGGCCAAGAGCTCAGGGGTGATTGGTAGGTGTAACAACTCAAATGAAAATATCTCACAAACTCTGCATAAGCATCTCTCTTTTTTTCTTTTTAAGATTTTATTTATTTATTTGACAGACAGAGATCAGAAGTAGGCAGAGAGGCAGGCAGAGAGAGAGAGGGGGAAGCAGGCTCTCTGCTGAGCAGAGAGCCCGATGCAGGGCTCAATTGATCCCAGGACCCTGGGATCATGACCTGAGCCGAAGGCAGAGGCTTTATTTTTATTTATTTATTTATTTATTTTTTTAAATTTATTTGACAGACAGAGATCACAAATAGGCAGAGAGGCAGACAGAGAGAGGGGGGGGAAACAGGTTCTCTGCTCAGCAGAGAGCCTGATGTGGGGCTTGATCCCAGGACCCTGGGACCATGACCTGAGCCAAAGGCAGAGGCTTTAACCCACTGAGCCACCCAGGCGCCCCTACATAAGCATGTCTTGATAAACGGTTTTGATGAAGGAATAAATAAAATGCTTCTAGTTTTAGGCAGAAATCTCTGTACTTCATACATATTTGAGCTTTTGTGCATCAGCTGGCCTTTTGCAGACAGATTCACTAGACATTTCACTGGTTGTCATAAGACAGTAATAGTCAAATATCAAAGACTGGGTGAGGTGAATTATTCAAAAAGTTCTATGTACTTTTAAGTCAGACTTGAACTCTATGACACCCTCTCAGTCTGGTGGAATAGAAGCACTTGTGAAAAGTTACACTTTTTCTTTTTTCTTTTGGAGTGGTATGAACAGAATAATGATCTCATCTTCCTATTTCTAACTTGGTCTCACACCATAAAGTACACAAATCAAAAAGTAAAATGATTATCGTAAGAAAACAAATTTTATTTCGTTTTTTTTTTTGTTTCCTGCCAATTCAGCTTGTGCTACAGAAAGAGAATACTTCTTTCTTTCGTCCTTCCTTCCTTCCTTCCTTTCTTTCTTAGGATTTTATTTATTATTTATTTGACAGAGAAATCACAAGCAGGCAGGCAGAAAGGTGGGAGGGGGGGGAGCAGGCTCCCTGCTGAGTGGAGAGCCTGATGAGGGGCTTGATCCCAGGACCCTGAGACCATGACCTGAGCCGAAGGTAGAGGCTTAACCCACTGAGCCACCCAGGTGCTCCAAGAGAACACCATTTTCTATTTTGAATGCCTTTCTCTAATTCCTCTACCTGGCGGGAATGATGCTAATAAATAAAAATAATAGGCATTATCCATTTAACTTTTATACGATGAGAGGTAAATCATTATGGATCCCAATGGACAGAGGAGAAAATTGGGGTACAGACAAGATAAGTCGGGTGGCACACTCAGCCAGGAAGTAAATAGTGGCTGTAGTCGTATGAAAACATCCATCTTCTGACCTCTAATTCGGGGCTCTCCACCACTGCAGTGTGATTAATCAATACCAGGAAGCAAACTAAGTATCAAGAAAAGATCATCCATTTGTATCAGTCTTCCCTTTATGTGATTAGAATCTAAAGTAACAAGTGCCTATGGAATCAAAAGTTGAAAGCTTCGCCTATTTCCAGGACTATTGAGCAATTGTTTATTATTATCAGCAGCTTTCCTGATAAACATAGGCATGTACCACACCCAAATCGGTGAACTCTTCTGTAGCTATTTTGCTAACGTGTGGAAAATAAACTCTTTTAGCAATTTATCTTGATTTTTTTGTATTTTTATACTAAGAGAACACTCAAATACGTGCTGAAATATGTATTGCCTTATGGATTGCAGTTGGCAGGGGCTGTTAGTGTTAAAGATTCACACATTGCAAGTAAGATTAGATACATTTATATTTATGTTGGGGGGCGGGGGGCGGGGGGGGGGAGAAAGTAAGAAAACGGTTACTTAAAATGTAACCAAAAGGCAAAATTTTGGCATTTGGCCAGAAAGATGGCCACATCCTTCCCTGTCAAGGCTCCTTTTTCTAGAGCTCCATTTTCTAATCAAAGTTTTAGCAAGCAAAAATTCATTTTTTTGTGAGATATATTCTGCTTTATCATCTTCGATGGAAAGGAAAAGATAATTATTTAGACAAAGCAATTTAAATCTAAGGTGTAGTAAGTTTTTTAGTAGAGAAGCAAACACTCCCTCGACACTGTTGTTATCTAGAATATATTCTCTTTTTCAGTTTATTGAAGTAATTTCTCCAGTGTGTGGGAAGTTCCCATGTATCCAGCTTTGCTATAGATATGACATTATATCAACAGTGACACGACTTGTTTACAAGAGGGTGGTATAAACAGCAAATGTTCTTCCTTAAAACAGCTTTCTTGTTGAATTTCAACAGAGAAGTAGAATAAATGTAGAAGGAAGAACAGAAGGGGATAATCTTTAACATGTAGAGTAAATTCTAAGGCAGAGGAGAGAGCAGCTGATGGTATCTTTATGTGTTTGCCTTTTAAAAAAATATTATTATCAAGTCTACTGCCTTCTTTTTCATATTTAATGAAGGTTGTCCAAATTGTATGCAGTTTTCAATGTGGAAGGTAATATATGGCTTATTGTAGTGGGCCTGAGTATTTCAAGACATGGCCTGGCTTCAAATTAATTGGATGAAAGTAAAACTATCAAAAAAATCAAAAGAGAGAGAGAGAAAGAATGAGAGCCCCAACACCTCTTCCAACCTGGTCTAGCCAACTTTCTGATGTAGGATGTGGCAGTAGACACTCTCTGAAGGAATTCTAGCTATAGCAAAAGCCCCTCTCATCTTTTTGATCTTGAGTTAACCTTATTTCCTTTCTTAGAAATAAAAATGATTTGCATAACACATTTCAGATCTTACCTTATCATATTGTAAAATATTAATTTATTTCTTACATGAGAAGTATTATTTCACACAATAGAACCAGATACAAAAAAAAGCTAAATTTTAGTCCATTCAATCATCATTGCCATTGTCATTGCTAGTGGGTACTCTGGTACTGACCTACATGATTATAATTCCTAGCACTTGGGGAGCCTTTTTTTTTTTTAAGATTTTATTTATTTATTTGGCAGAGAGACATACAGTGAGAGAGGGAACACAAGCAGGGGGCATGAGAGAGGGAGAAGCAGACTTCCTGCTGAGCAGGGAGTCTGATGCAGGGCTGATCCCAGGACTCTGGGATCATGACCTGAGCCGAAGGTAACCACTTACTGACTGAGCCACCCAGGCGCCCCTCACTTGAGGAGCCCAAGAGTATTTGTAGGAACACCCAGATCTGGAGGGAAAGTGTTCTGGAAGCATTCTCTAGATCTGGGCATGAAGGCTGTTTCTGTCTCTCAGATGTTAGCCCATAAGAGAGCATCATCAGTGTAAAATGGAATAAATATTCTGTATGCAATATCTTGGCTTTGCTAGTCCAGTTTCTGCCAGGTTTCTTGGGAGATGACTTTGTGCTTTGTGAAACTGTGGAGTAATTAAAGGGGCATAGTATATGGCTTTTGTCATTAACATACTTGAGCTTGAACACCAGCTCTGAATCTCTGTTTTCTGATTTATGACACCAGGTTAATATTGCCTCCTCTAGAAATGTTTTAATATTAATGCATAAAAAATACAAATCAAAACTATGAGATATCACATCACACCTGTCAGAATGGCTAAAACCAGTAATACAAGAAATAACAGGTGTTGGCAAGGATGTGGAAAAGGGGGAACCCTCTTGCACTGTTGGTAGGAATGCAAACTGCAGCCACTCTGGAAAACAGTATGGAGTCCCTCAAAAAGATAAAAATAGAACTGTGTTATAATCCAGCAATTGTACCACTAGGTTTTTACAAAGACTACAAAAATAACTAATCCTAAGGGATACATATACCCTGATGTTTATAACAACATTATCCACAATAGCCAAATTATGGAAACAGACCAAGTTCCCCTCCATTGATGAGTGGATAAAGAAGAGGTGGTGTGTATGTGTGTGTGTGTGTGTGTGCACGTGCGTGCACGCACGCACGGACTGAAATATTACTCAGCTGTAAAAAAGAATAAAATCTTGCTATTTGCAATAATATGGATGGAGCTAGAGTTAAAATAAGTTAGTCAAAGACAAATACCATATAATCTCACTCATATGTGGAAATTAAGAAACAAAACAAACAAATAGAAGGGAGAAAAGAGAGAGGAGGGCAAAACAAGAAACAGACTCCTAACTATAAAGAACAAACTGATGGTTACAAGAGGGGAGTTGGGTGGGGGGTTGGGTTAATTGACGGTTAACCGGGGGGTGGGGAAGGCGGGATGGGGGTGAAGGAGGGCACTTGCTGTGATGAGCCCTGGGTGTTGTATGGAAGTGTTGAACCACTATCTTGTACACCTGAAACTAATATTACATTGTATATTAACTAACTGGAATTTAAATTAAAAGAAAATGTAAGTTCTTTAGATACTTTTAATCCCAAGGCAAATGCCAGTTGTCATTGTTACGGGAGATGAGTCAGTGGTTTCCCCAGCAATTTCTTCAAAGCCTAGTTTCTACACTCCAGCTGAAAACTCCTTGAAGCCAAAGAATACATTCTGATATTTAGTTGTGTTTTTTATAGTACCCAACATGCACATATTGGGACTTCAGAATTGGATTGCTTCCTGGTATTCAAGTATCCAAATTCCTTGGAGCCACAGTAGTACATTAGTGACAAAACAATAGTGATTGTGTCATTGTGGTATGTGTAATTGGTCATGTGTTTTCTTTTTAACATTTGTAACATTTTATTTTTAACATTTATTCTTTTTAACATTTATTAAGTCCCTGATATGTATAAGGCCTCAGGCTAGATGCCTTAGGTTATATAAGAATAAATAAGGGCTCTTTCCCCCAATAAAGGTAGCTAATAGACAAAGTAGATATCCCTAGTGGAGGAAATTAGTTAACATATGAAGCAGAATAAATAAATGAATTAAGTGCTAATTAATAGATGAACAAGATACATATTGTAAAAAATCAGAAAGAAGAATAATGGCTTATGATGGTGTGGGCAAAAGACAGTGAAAATCAAATTTTTGGACATAGGTAGGGTTGGAATAGTTTGTGAGACAAAAACACAGAGAAGAAGCTGTATAGTCTGCAGAAAGGCTGGGATCCCTAAATATCATTGGGTTTGTCTAAGGGATTATTAGTAGGATGGCTATAAATGCTAAAGTGCAGAGTGAGACAGCTTCCACAAATCTTTTTATTTTTTTTCTTAGCTTTATTTCCAGATACCGACAGAGATGTTTTTGGGAAATCCAACTTAAGTACTTGGGAACAAATGAGTAAAAACTAGTTTTTATATGAAAAATTAAAATTAAAAAAAAAAACCTTTGGGCTAATTTTATCTCATTTGTGGTTACAGATATATTTCTGTTTTGACTTAAAATGATAAGGATGATGGCTAAAAATAAAACGAACCAAGTTTTATGCATATTGCATTTTAACAAGTTGGATGTCTCATTGGAATGCACTGCCTTCTTGCTCCACATTTATTTTTGGAATTTAATAAGGCGCCTGTCATATCTGCCTCAAGGCTAAAAAACATCATGGGGGAGAAATCCAAAGTACTGTCATGTTTGAGTGACATGGAGCCAATTTTATTTTATTTCCTTTTCATGGGAGGGTGGCTGAAATTAGCCGGCCTCACTTTGGGAAAGGGGTTGGTATACCATCTGTTCTAAGGGCCTTGTGCTGGTTAACTGGTAATGACATTGACCAGTGACATTTGTCAGGTGGATATGACTCAGGCTACCGGTAGAGGACTTTCATTAAGAAATTAATTCTGTGCATTGTACTGCAAAGCTCATTCTCATGATAGATTCTGGTAGAGTGCCACATATTTCCAGAAGTGGGTCTCATTACCTGAGAAACTTGGGAAGGTAATAACTTCTTTATTTCTTCTTTGTGCTCCCAGAGCACATAATTAACATGCTGACTCATTTAGCTCAGCTCTCCTTAGGAGGAGCCTGTGTGAATACGATGGAGATTTCAGAGAAACTGTGGCAAACACGTACGGGTTCTGATTCTCATAAAAGTTGAGGGGAAAACTCTGCCATTTGCTGCTGCTTTCTCTTTGGCAGATGTTTCGTACAATGTGACTTTTAAAAATAGAACCATAATATGTTAGGATTGAAATGGAACCATGATATTTTAAAGAATTTTAAGTTAGACCAGGTATCACAGAAGGATCTTGCTATTGCTGAGTTATTTATAAAGTTGGGAATCATAGTTAGCTGAAGGATCTGGCTGAGGCATAAAAATAAATTAGGTACCATTCAGTAGGTATTCAGTAGATATTGTAATAACTGGGATAAGTACTGTGTTTTGCTAATTAAATCAGAGTTAAGGTTCATTTTTTTGGTAGTCACTATGGGCAAGTGAGTTAAATGATATGAACTTAAAACTCATTAACATAGTACTGTTAAGTCAAATGGTATGTACTGTAAACAAAGTCAATTATTTGTAACTGATCAGCCCTCCTTACCTGCATTATTTGGAATTTCCTGTCTCTTGGGTTAACATAAAAGGAATAGTGAATCTAAATGACTTTTAATGAGTTTGCACCTTCCTGGGCACAAAGAGAGATCTATGAGTTCTTCCCTGAATCCCAGAAGACCCCTGAGGTAGGATTGAAAGTTGAGTTTGGCTTCAGATTACTGAGTGTATATATAGATGTGTGTTGGATGAGTAGGTAAGAAGGGGAGTAGGGTTCTCTGTAGGAAAGTTTAATCCTGAGATTGTGTGCCAACTCTAATCCCAGCTCTATGGGTTGGATCAATCCTTAGTTGTGCGAAAGATAATTTAGTGGTAAAGCCATATCTAAACCATTAGATATTGAACCACCGTGAAAGAATAAATGTGAAATATGAAGTAGCAAAATAAGCTTGGCTCCATGGCAAAGGTACTGCCCACTCTAGCATTCTCAAAGAAACATGAATCATGAGACGTCAGTTGTCTTTTGACATATTGGCACTTAGCATTTTATTTTTCTTTCCGATGGAACTCTAAGGTATTATTGTGTAGATTCCCTAAAACATTCTGAAAGGTATCAGGAAAGCAGTTTAGCACTTTTTTTTTTTTTTTTTGGTAAACAATGAATTCAATTTAAGTACATGCCATTCCTCAGAATATGGCTCTTGATTATAGCTGGACCTCATCTTGTTATATACAGGCTATCTCTTGGGGGCATAATTTTTCAGTCAAAGAAACAGGAAGATATATTGGCGGTTTAATTTAAATGTTTATTTGCTTCCCCAAACACTAGATTGCTTAACTGGTCATTGACAACTGGTGCTGAAAGTCGAAGAGGGGCAAGGTGAATTATATTCAATTTAATGAAAGGTTTAAGGTGAATTCTTGCGAAAAAAATGGCGGCAACTTTTAAAATATTTCACTCCTGGTCATCAATGGCATTTATTATTTGGGTGGTTATCTACCAAGAGATGAATCATTCTAAATAGAATGAAGTCTTTTGTCCGTGTCACTAAAGATCCCATGCTTGAAACTGCTTTATTTAACTTAAATGCATCGCTAATGGTTGTTGCTGTGGAATTGTGTAATGCTATTCCCATGAGCAGCTCAGAATAGCTCTCGGGCTTTGAGTCTAGTCTTTATTCGAGGAGCTGGCAAGAGTAGGTTGTCATGGAGCTATGGGAGAAATCAGCAGACTCTATTTATGTTCTAGGTGAGAGGATAGTGTCTTCTGGAAAATTCCAGAATTTGTTGTGCTTCAGGGGTTTCAATCTGAGGGCTTAATAGAGAATACTTGGCATGTGGGAGCATGTTTGTGGATGGTGATGAGAGTGATTGAATGTTCACATCTCAAATAGGAGGCCAGTTGCCATCCTTCGATTACTTTCTCACTAATACCTGGGCTCCTCTTCTCTTCAGTAAGAGTAATGATGTTGCTTAGAATATTTCCCCTACGACCAGAAATTCTGAGGTGATAGAATCATCTTCCTTGACAGAACTTTGCAGATGTTATGTGCTCTTTTTCCTTTGGATTTAGTATTTTTTTTTTCACCATTTCTGTAGCTTTGCAAGGCCTCCAACTGATCTGAATTTGAATCTCAGATCTCCCCCTTACTGTTTGATGTTAAACAAATAAATATACATTGTTAAATTAGTAATAACACTGTGAAAGAAAATTATGCAGTAAGTTGAGTTTGGGGGGTCATTTGATAGAGGTGTTTCTGATACTTCTGTCCACCAATTTTATTCTCATAACTGCAAAGTAACCTTGCCATTTTTTTTAATTTGGTTTTTATTTCATTGAAATAAAATGCAAAACAAAACAAAGCAACCACACAGCTTTTTTGGTGAGATACCTGGAAACCAGCTATGACAAAGGATTCTGCGGTGACTTCTCTGTCTGTTTTTTCTTATAGTTGTTTTTGTTCCAGATGATACTTCCTTAATGTTTGTGGTCTAGAGAGAAATCATCAAAGTTTCACACCCAGATGAGATATTAGTGAGAAACGGTGACTTTAAAGCAACGTACTATGCTGAGGGAGTGAAGTTTTTGCAGGTGTTTGAATAGAAAAAGACGGTTGCTCCCTCTTCATACCTGATAGTCAACCTTATCTTCATATTGCAAGGGATACTTAATTTCAGCTGAATCATATCACCTATCAAATTAAAATGATGTTGTCAATCTGACTTTTAGAAATTGCATCGTTTTATATTTAAAAACGTTGTGGGCACACACATATGGAACTTAAACCTATTTTATATTTGTATTATATAAAACAAATAAGTAGTAGGAGGAGGAATCAGAATGTTTCTTCTTAAAAATTTTTTCTTATTCTGATAAAATTTGAGGATAGTTACTCCAGGTAACGGTTGAGGATATCTAATGTAGATGCCGCCGCTGATGGTGATGGTGGCATCCAGGACTTGTATCTCTAAGCACAGAACACTAATAGTTGGCTATAAATTTATCAAGTGTTAGGTTTAGTGGCTTTTCCTGATTTTTCCCTATGTAGGTTTTACTTAAGGAACTCTGCTTTTAAGGAGCCATTCCAAAGAAATGTTTTTTCCATGTAAATACAGAACTGTTCTATCATAGCGCACTAATACCGTACGTACAAAAGGCAGAATTATGGTGCTCAGATATTGTTATACAGTCATATATTGATACTGATTTTGTCAGATACTGATATACAGTCATAAGTAAAATGACTAGCCTACGTCAAAACCACTACAATTCATAGAAACATTAACTTTAGATCTGGAAAGTTCTAGAACTGAATTCTTTCTTGGCTTTTGATTAATTCACTTTGTAATCTTGGTCTAGTTATTTTATTTTGGGGCATTTTAAGTCTTCTCTCTAAAACGGAGGCCTTCAGGCTACTTTGGAGATGACTTCGAGGATTCCGTCTGATAATTGTCAGAGATGCCTGGACCAGCCTGTCCATATTGGGCTATCAGCAAATATTCAGCCTCCTTCCACTGTGTCTCTTCCATTCTGCTGCTGGAAATGCCTTCCCCCTTTTCCTTCAATATCCAGTCTTCCTTAGCTCTCGTGCCGGAGGCAAGGCAGAGCTGGGGCCATATGCCTAGATGCAGTGTATCTCAGAGAGAAACCTCATGTCACCTGAGCAGATGGTTGGTTTTGCTTTTCAGGTTTGGACATCTTCTTAATCCTTTCTTAAAAATAAATTCATCAAACTAGACAAAGTATGTACAGTCTTTGTGCACCATGACTGAGCTGTGTCCAGAAAGTAGCAGAAGCAGACACAAGTCTTTTGCTTCAGGATCAGACATTTTAGTGTTAACTGACAGGAATAGGCATTCCCTTCTGTATTGTCCACTTTGCCGTCCTTGAGCTTACTTAGGGATACACCTGGATTGTGTCTTCACGGCCGCTGAGGGGTGGTGCTTTTCAAAGTTTGCTTTTTTTGCAGCTGTGATTCATGAGCAAGAAGAAACTACCCCTTCTTTAAAAATTAAAAAACAAAACAAATCAAAAAAGAAAAAAATATGGTGACCGAGAATGACAAATGTGTGCATGGGTTATTCATAAATCACTCCATTCATTTTAAATGGCATTTGATTCTTTCTAAAGAACAAACATTTTACATCTTATTTTTAAATTAGGAATAAACAGAAAGATTTGGTAAGTGAATTCTAATGGATCACCTGTTTAGAAAAGGTGGATTATTCTATTTGACAGAATAACATTAACTTCATTTATATGGCTTGTTGTATTAACCTTCAGTTTATGTTGTTTTGAAAAATGTTTGGGTGCTCAGAAGCTGGCATTACAGGTGTGTGTGGAGCATTTTAAGATCCAAGTCAAAGAAAACTCGGAAGTATTGCAAACAAATTTTGAGAAGTAAGCACAGATTCGGACTGCTCAAGCCAACATATCTCTGATCCTCCAGATGGCCCACAGATGCTCATATTTGATTCTATAAAAAGTGGACTCCCTCTGAAGCACACAATTTCGACACTAAATTTTTACTTGATTTAGGGTGTGGATAATGTGGTTCCTAGGAGACTTCTTCAAAAGGTAAAGTTAGAAATTAATTGTAAAAGTTCATACAAGCCAAGGAAATATTTCTGTATGTTAGGTATTTAAGTATACTCATTTGGAAGGGGAATTTAAAATTAAATCAGGTGGAGAAAAAAATGATTTATCTAGAATTTATTCACATAAAGAGCTAAGTGACATAAACTACAGAAATAATAACAGAAATATTCATTGAATAGGTCTATCGCAAAAAAAAAATCTTAAACTTTGTCTTTTTAAAAATTAAATCTAGTGTTACCAAAGTATTGTGAAATATGAGTCCTGACATGAAAAGAAGTTTTCCTTGGTAGGAGGAATCTAAATCTATTTGGGCAATGAAAATCATACAATGTGCTAATAAGTAGGCCTGCAGGACTTTAAAGTGATGGAAAATCAGATAAATTAGATTGATTGATTGGTTGATTTCTCTTTTGCCACTGAGAAATGACATGTCAGCAGTGGGTCAATGGCGTTTTCTTCCATTCTAAGTATATGAGTTATTTCCATAAGAAAACTATGGTTTTCTTAGAGAGTGGTATGGATTCCAATCTGTTGATTCCAAGAAGGTAAACCAGAAATAAGTGGTAAAGAAATGACCTAGAACCATAAATATAAATTGACATTTAAAAACTCCTAACATATAGGGGCACCTGGCTGTCTCAGTTGGTAGATCATGTGACTCTTGATCTCAGGGTTGTGAGTTTGAACCCCACGTTGAGTACAGAGATTACTTAAAAATAAAATCTTTTAAAAATCCTAATATATAATATTTGATATGTTTTGTTCAAAATAACATTAAAAAATACACATGCTGGACATAATTTTTCCTTTGTTCTATTTTATATTTTGCTTAATCACTATAATTACCGACAGTTTAGCTAACAGTTAATTTTGATTTTGTTTAAGAAGATCAGGAAAATGCTGCCTTGTTTTTTCTTTAAAAACATAATTTTCTGCTACTGAACAGCGATTGCTATAATAAGTCAACCTATTCATATTTTAATTGATCAATACGAAGCTCAATTTGTCTTATGCAGGAGTTACTTTCTAGACAGTAAAAAGAGGACTAAACCTTAGAAGTAGATTTACCATATAGTAAGTAATTAAAACAGTTCTTTCTTGGGTTTCTGAGAGAATGATGGTTTTGCTTCCTTTCTCTAAGCTGAGAACATAAAATCTGATGACTGAACTATAAAAGGTTCTTACTTATAACCTTACGTGGTCTTGAACTTGAACACCTTTCAGAGCTGTTAGAAAAAAGGAGAGAATTGTTTTACTTCTTGAGTGTGTTTTTATTATAACCTGTTTTTATTCTTAATCTTTTTGTGTTGACTGCCAAGTTTTAGAAATTAAAGCCCTTTCTAGTATAGCATTTGTTAAAGACCTACTCTGTTCTGGGCATTTATTTCATTCACTTTTATTTAATCCTTATTTCCTTATTGAGCCAACATTTCCCTTTGACAGAAGAGGAAACCAAGGGTCAAAGGGGTTAAGTGTCTTGCTCAATGTCACCCAGCAAAATGTGGCAGAATAAGGACAGGGTCCCAGATCTTCTGACCCAAGGTCTAATGACCTTCCCATTAAACTTCAGTTGCCACTTTTGTGCATAATAGGGGCAGGCTACTGTACCTTTTCCTAGAGAGGAAAACCCACTGAAATACAAAGTTTCAACTGTATTGTCCAAGGGAGAAGTAGACTTGAGATTTTTCACTAAGATCCCAGATACCTGGGGATAGAATTTAGGTTCGT
Source organism: Mellivora capensis (assembly GCA_004024625.1). Taxonomy (NCBI): domain Eukaryota; kingdom Metazoa; phylum Chordata; class Mammalia; order Carnivora; family Mustelidae; genus Mellivora; species Mellivora capensis. The sequence goes on along the minus strand of PISX010005763.1, from coordinate 75,239 downwards.
ATTGGGGAGACTGAATTTTCTTTTGGTAGAGAAAACATGTAAATGTGATATTATTCAGTGAAATACAGATTTAGGGGAACCAAAATCTTTGAGGTTTTGAAATCAAATGAGGTTATATGAGTCTGAAAATAGAGAAAGCCTTTCTTAAAGGCACCTGTTAAAGTGTTGGCAAAGTGAAATTTTGTAAGAATTAATAAAATGAGCTTAGAATAAAGTCTTCCGTGTTTTAAAAACAATTCAACCAGTTCCTAGTAAATGTACTATCAACCTTGAATATATTTAAGCCCCATTCTTTGAGGTTCCTAACCATGTGACCACAAATCTCTACTGCCACCTTGTGGTGGTATGTATATCTCAGAGACTGGGTCCAGCGAGGAAATTAACCTCTGAGGTGCCGATGAGTACCACCTGTCCAGTGGTAGCTAAACTTAGATTCTCAACTTAGGAACCAAACAGTTTGGGGTAACACAGTATACTTCTTCTATTACTACCCCAACTCTTACTCTAGTATTTCAGGAGTCCTTTAAATTTGGAGAGCAAAGTTATTTTATAGATATCACAGGATGAAAACCATGAGCAAGAATAGGAGCTAAATTTTGTTTCAGACTCTTTTGTAGTTATAGTGGAAGAAGACATTATGTTTCTAAGTGCACCCCAAGCGCCAACAGAATTTTTTTTTTCTGGAAAGTACATTTCAATTTGTTCTACAGAAAGCCGTGAGAAAACAGTCTTGCCAACGGAAAGCCTATGGATATGTAAGAGCAGAAGGTTTCCAGTTCCTTCTAGACATTTAGCTGCATTCATAAAACTGACCAACAGTGTTTCTGTCTGGAGGTTGAGTAGTTACTGCACGTTGTAAGCCAGCTTTGTTGTCAGCCCTGAGCATGTGTTTCAATTATCACATCAAAAAATATCTTTGATTCCAAAATGATCAATTATTGAAGCTCTGTATGTGATGGCTAATGTGTCTATAAACTCATTAACCCAATGAAGCCACCTAATTGTCAACAGTTGATCAAAATTTTGTTTGCCTTCAGATAATTTGTCTTCAGGTGCCAGTGATCCTCCTGTCGTAATGCCCCTGGCAGGAACGGGACTAATCAAAACACAGATGACAACAAAGACAGACCCTAAATTCTTGGTATTTTCATCATCCTCGAAATATTTTTAAAGATCTCCAATACTTAAGTCATCACTTATTTAATATCTCACAATGTTTAAAATGTTTGTAATATGTCTTAGTGTTAAAAGCAAGTCTCCACCAAATATGAGTCAGGTAATTTGGGAAAATTATTTAATCTCTTTCGTTAAGCGCATGGTGAAGATAACATCAGCACCATGAAGTGTGAACCGAAGTCAAAGGAGTAAAATGCCCGGTGTGCTTCTCAGTAAGCGTGCGTGCACACGTGTGCACGCGTGTGTGTGTGTAAACAATACCCCCTCTCAAAAAATAATCTCTATTCAGCGTAAACATCTTGATGGCTCCTTATATCTTACTTAACATAAAGCTGATGGGAGGCTTAAGTGTTCGTATAAAAACTTCGTACAAAAACCCTTCAAAATTTGATCAGTTAGTACTCTCTTGCACTTCATTTGAGAAGCATACTGATGGAGAAGGGGGTGAAGAGGAATAAGCTTGGGGCGCCTGTGTGGCTCAGTGGGTTAAGCCTCTGCCTTCAGCTCGGGTCATGATCTCAGGGTCCTAGGGGCTCAGGGTCCTGGGATCAAGCCCCGAGTCTGCTCAGCAGGGAGCCTGCTTCCTCCTCTCTCTCTCTGCCTGCCTCTCTGCCTACTTGTGATCTCTCTCTGTCAAATAAATTAAAAATATTAAAAAAAAAAAAGAGGAATAAGCTTGACCCAAGAGAGCTTTTTGTTCAGAAGAGAGTATAAAAGCAAGGTTTCACAGGGAACACCCACCCTGGTACTCTGAGGAAGCCAGCCTGCTTGGCTCCATGATTTCGGCTGCGCACCACTGATTTCTCAGGCTGTTTTTAGAGCCTTTTTGAAAATGGTCTCCGAATCGTGCACTAATACAGCTCTGCTAATGAAAGCTCTCCTAGAACACAGCCTCATTAGCTCTCACTTTTTTTGCTAATCCACAAATTCTGTCCTTCTTGGTGGACACCTGGTGGTCGCCCTCCCCTCCCCATGTCTCAGCAGAGATGTAATTGCCAAGGAAGGGAGCGAGGTTTCACATTACCTAGATGCGTGGCTTCTGCAGACTCTACCATGAGCCTGTCTGTTGTCAATAATTAAGAGCTATCAAAACACTTGGCTAATTTACACTTGATAATCTGAAATGAGGGTCCCTGTGATCACCAGCTTCTGTTTTATTATTTAAATATACATGGTGCACAAAGAGGACGGGGCCCTCAGCAAGCCTTATCGGGCAAAAGATTGGTTTTTCAGCAAACAGGATGTAGCCCAAAGGTTATGACAAGGCAGAACAAACCCAGCCCTGTGAATGGTCGTTATTGCTGGGGAGCTTCACAGAGCAGGTGGGATTTTAGAAGCTCTTTTGAATGCTGAAATGATGAGACCTGGCAAGATTTAATTGGCAAGCTGTTGTAGTCAAATGCAGGGACCATGAAAACGGGCATGCGTTTTGGACTTGAGTGGGGAACCAGAACACTATTTGAAAAGGAGTGATTGCTAGAAATAACAGGAAGTCACGATATAGTGACTGAAAGAAATGAAAAGCTGTAACTAAAAAAGAAAAAAAAAAAGCCTTAATTTTTAGAAATGCAAAACTCTCAGTCAAAAGAAAGAAGGACAATGTAGTCTGTGTGTAAACAGTGAAAAACCCTTGGTAAAAATGGTCGAACTTGTGTTTTCAGCAACATTGGCTTAGTATACGATTCACTCATCTGTTACTTGAAGGTACAAGGTCGTTATGATTTTCTAATTCCAGTTTATGAGGTGAGAGATCAGTGGTGTAACTGAAGATATTGTTACCGGTGGTGTTTTCAGATTATACTAATAGTTAAGACACAGTACGCATTGACAAAAAGTAATCCATAATAAGGAATGATGCTGTAAAAATCTTTTGATAATAGTATGTCAGGCATGTGCTTTGAATCTATCTCATAAATAAAATGCTTTGCTATGAGGCTGTTTAAACAGTTCTTTAGCTAAAATGTCTTGAGTGGAATCTGGGGAAAAATAACTTGTATCGAACTCTGCTAGACAGGAAGTGGATGACAAAAGGTATTGGTTTTATAACCGATGAGATACTTCTGTAAGTTCGAAAGAATGTGCCAGCATGTCAGAGGGAGGCCAGCGTGCCATGGAAAGTATGTAAAGGAAATTAAAAAGGTAGATATAGTCCAAATCCACTTGTTCGGATTTGAGGTGAAAGGGTATCTGGAAATTTTAGGCGACCCTAAAGTTGGAAATAAGATTAGGGTTGCTTTAAGCAATGACCAAAATAATTAAAAAATACACTAAATCCCTTGGTGTGAGGGGAAAACATGGCTATTGCAGAAGTTCATGTCTGGGTTACTTTTTATCTAATCACATGTTCTTCCTCAGTTTTTTTTAACTTTACTAGCTAAAAAATTATAGTCCTTTTCCTCAGAGGAGCAGATCATTTTAAAAGTCCGAGTAAGGGGGTGCCTGGGTGGCTCAATGGGTTAAAGCCTCTGCCTTAGGCTCAGGTCATGATCTCAGGGTCCTGGGATGGAGCCCCACATCAGGCTCTCTGCTCAGCAGGGAGCCTGCTTCCCTTCCTCTCTCTCTGTCTGCCTCTCTGCCTACTTGTGATCTCTGTCTGTCAAATGAATGGACAAAGTCTTAAAAAAAAGAAAGTCCGAGTAAGAATTTGCAATATTTCGATACTCATTTTTTGCCAAATTACCCACAATCCTCTTCTCTAAAATCCTACCTCTGCTTCAAGGTCCAGCTTATACACCTTCTCAGGGACCTTCTGGCTGGAAATAAGCCAGATCTTTCTTCTCCACTTCCAAAATATTTTTCTTTGGGACTTCATCCCATTTATTTTTAATTCATGGGTGCTTTGCAAAAGCCCTTCAAGACTGGCCACGACTGCCCACCATACCTTTAGTTCCTTCCATATTTTCTTCCTGTGTGATATTCCACTTCTGCTAAACCAGGGGCTGAGCTCTCTTTTCTTGGGTTGTTCATTTCCTGAATGTTCCCCTGGCTAATTCCTTCTAAACCTCCCATTCCCAGCTGAGGTCTCTCTTTCTTTGCAAAGCCCTCCCTAATCCCTTTGTGGTATTCATATCCAATTTAAAGACCCTTCTCTGTGTTCTCAGGAAATTATCTTCCGCAGTGACACTCCGCATTTCACACACTTACTATTGTCTGTTTTCTTGTCTGTCCCCTTGAACAAAATTTCCTCTCTCTTTGAGATGAGAAATCTATGGTGTGTGGTCAGTGCTTACTAAATACTGGGGAGTGAGTGTATAAATTAGCATTAGTAGAACATAGGCATCGTGAGAGTTGGGACTTTGTTTTGTATATCCCTGCCCCTTTGATGCTCGGCCCATAGTAAATAATCAATAAAATAGTTGTTGCGTGCATACACAAATACATGAATACAAATGTCATGCAACTGAAAAGGAAAACAGTAGGCTACTAAGAGGTTGTGCATCAGCGATAAATGATAGCCAAACACAAGTTCTAAGAATTGAAACGATGACAAAAAACAACAGATGAGAGTTAAGTAGAGCTTAATATTTGGAAGTGAGCAGAATAACAGCGGGGATAAAAAAGCATGACTGCATCCTCGCTGCTGATCTTTGACAAATAAACTCTTATTCCCTGAAAGTTTACCTTAGCATTTCAGCGGCTGCCAGTAAAAAAAAAAAGTAAAAAAAAAGGGCGTTAAGAGGTATGAGCAAGTGTGTGCCATTTCACAATCACTTCCGGGCTTTGTCTGTTGGCCCCATTGTGACGGTTCAGATGGTTCCATTTGACCCTCACCTCTAGCCGTTCCAGCCTCAGAACCGATATTTATTGCCGCATATGGGCTGTGCATGGCAGCTGCAAAATCCAGATGCCAAGCCTCGGAATGTGTTTTTACGGCGGCACCATCTGGGGCTCTGGCCGGCCTTCTTTATTGTCTCTTGAATGTTTACACTAATAGCCTTGCTGGGCCGCGGCACTACCTGTGGGACATGCTGAGGGTCAGGCCGGTTATGAGATCCTCTTGTCATTCTGGTTAGAATTTCCTTTTAAATGACTCTCACATGGTCTCAACTTATTCCTCTTAATGTATCTGCAATGCCCTACAGAAGTCATAAAACAGGTGGTCAGCGAAATTAGGAGAAAGGGGGGCAGCACTGGGATGGGATGTTTTTCCCAGACCCTCCGCAGCCTGTTTGTGGATTTGGGGGGAAATCGGTAACAATTTGTTGAATGTATTATTTCACGCATTGGGCGTGGAAGACCTACCTATTATAGCCCCTTCTCCGACTTCCTGAAAAAGCGTAATGTTCTCTAGTTGAGGCGATAATAGTTCACAGCATAACTGAGCAGCATTTTAATTCCTGTGAAATTGAAAAAAAAAGGGGGTGGGTGGATGTGTGTGTGTTATTTCTCAGCAGTCAGTAGCCTGAAGATTTACTTGCAACTCTGGATGGGTAACATGACTTTTTGTGATCCTGAGAACGGCGATTTAAGAAATTTCTCCGTAGTGAACCGAGTTGATTCACTGTTTTGAATTACAATAAACCCATCCGTTTAAAATGAAGCAAACAGGGCGCAAAGGACAGCCGGCTGGCTGCAAAGGTCATTTAGTGTGTTCTCTCTGGCAAGAGGAATCGACTCCAGGAGTTTAAATGACTTACCCAAGGTCACACAGGCCGTAGATCCGGAGTGGAAGGGAAGATGAGGTCTGGACAATTATTTGATGACGGTGGGGCTGACAGGAGAGTCAATCACGATAATCGAGTCCCTGCAATGATGAAATAACCTGATAATTGCGCAACTTCCCCTTCACTTCAATGCTCTGAAGCTCGTGCTGCCCCAGTGGGTAACCTCACCTTTCGGTGGTGGCTTGAGGGGTAGAGAATAGGGAGCAGGCTCCAGCCAGGCAGGACACGTTAACAAAACGGCATTTGTTTGACCTCCTGGAAACCTCTTCCTGGGAGCTGGGCTTCATGGGCGGTTCCCCCGGAGCCTGCCAACCCGGAGTTAGTGATGAAATGAGGCACTCCCAAACTCTCGGTCTCTAATCGGCCTTCACATATCTGAGGAAGCATCTCGGGGCGAAGGAAGAGAGGAGCGTATGGGAAAGCAATTTAGCTGGAGACCTGCCTCTGTTCTCTATGTCTGCCATAGAAATGATTTTAAATTCATTTAAAATCCAGGAAGGGGGAGAGAGAGAGAGAGAGAGAGAGAGGACTCTCATAAGTGCCTGTGGCCAAATGGCTAACATGTTCGTGGGGAAAGCAGGGGCGGTTTACAGAAGCAACCTTACAAGGAACGTAGCCACTTAAGAAAACAGCGACAATTAGATCCAAGGGAAGGATGATTTTCTCTCCAAAGACACTTTAAATAGGAATGAGCTGTTAAAGCCTTTCTGTAGACTGAGAATAGACCTTTTTAAACGATGTTTAGTCTTGGAAAGAACAAGACATATTGCTACACTGTGTTGTCAGTCCTCTAAGGAACTAGCATAAAAGGGAGCTTTTATTATGGCTTCATCCTTTGTTCTGGAGAATCTGTGCTTTTATATACAAGAATATATTTTAATCCAAAATCATGACAATATTACCGTTCATACATCAGCAATAAAATGCTAAGATAGGCAGACGTAGATGCTCAGATATGCATGTCTGTGTGCTATATATATTTTTTAAATCGGTTCATTGCCTCAGTTGGAAGAAAGTCAGTACCATTATGGAAAAAGCCTCTGGCTGCTCTGTTGCCAAAAGAGTGCATTTCTGATTTCATCATTTGTGTGAATGAGATGGGAGAACCATCGGTGGTACTCTAAAATATCCTTACACTGATGGATACATCCTCAGACCTGAAAAACAGTGGCTTAAAGCAACCCGCCTTGTAATTTTTTCCACTTCAATTTCGTACATTCACAAAACTGTTAGGGTTGGGAACAAATGCATCACCAACTCCATTGTTTCATGCAGTCACGGGAGGATATCTTTGAGATGAAACTCCAACAGATATTCCCAAGTGACACAATAGGTTGAATGGAGCAGATAATGTTTAGGGATTGAAAAACACATCCTACTATATTTCTTCCTTTTGAAACCTAGGTTTTGCAAATTGAAAAATGGCAACATCGTGGTACTTAAATTGCTAAAGATGTGTGAGAGGTGAAAAAAGTTTTGAGTTAAATGATCGATTTGAACCAGGTCTTATTGCACAAAATACTCATGGAAGGGTACTTGTGCCGATAAGTGTACTGGGAATTGTGCAGTTCACAATGAGAGAACGTTTTTTCCATAAAAGTCTTCGGATGGACCTTGCCTATACATCCTTGTAAGTAATAGATTACTATTGAAGAAACCCTTGGAGTTTCTTCAAGTTGAACCTGGAAATGCAGAGTAAGCATACGTCTCTTGCGCATACAGAATATTCCAAAAATATTTTTTTAAAAACTCCCTAGAAAAAAATATTTTAAAGATCAGTGAAGCTACTTGGAATGCCATGCATATTTTAACCATTGTCTTTCAGCCTCATGAATCAGAGTTGGGATATTACAAAATAGGCAAATGATTATAGTAAATCTTTGTAAGAATGATAAGGTTGATGATGATGATATTCTTAGCTAACTTTGTAGGAACTGAGTGATACTCTGAATACTTTAGTTATTAATTTATTTAATGCCCCCAATAGTTCTATATCATCCCCATTTTACTATTAAAAAAAAAAAACAACCTAAGATACAATGCATAAATAGATTCTCCAGGATCACACAGTTACTAAATGGAAGATTTGTTCCCTGTGTTGTATTGTATCTCAGTGGAACAATTTGCAAAATGATTGCAGGGTCATCTGACCAGGTAAGGAAATTTAGAATTCTGAATCATGAGAGAATTAGAAAAAGCCCTATTCTAAAAACAAGCCAAAACACACCAAAAAAACCCCACAAAACAAAACAAAACAAATAAAAAACGAAGGCATGACTTGAAAGCTAAGTTATAAGTTATTTATCTGCTACTTTTTAATGTTATACTTTTAATCTCCATGACTTCTTTATTTTATAACTGGAATTTTGTTCATGTTAGTTTCCTTCATGTACTTCGCGCTTCTTCCACTCACCTCCCCTCTAGCAACCACCAGTTTTCTTCTGTATTTAGAGTTTGCCGGTTTCTTTGGTGGTTTGTTCATTCATTTGTTTTGTTATTTCGATTCTACATATAAGAGAAATATTGTGGTGTTTGTCATTCTCTGTTTGACTTATCTCACTTAGCATCATACCCTCTAGGTCCATCCATGTTGTCACAAATGGCACTATCTCATTTTTAATGGCTAAATAATATTCCATTCTCTCTCACGCTCTCTGTATTTTTTTTCTTTATCCATTCATCTACTAATGGACCCATAGGCTGTTTCTACATCTAGAATACTGTAAATAATGCTGCAATGAATATAAGTGTGCATATGTATGTATGTATGTATACGTAGATTTAGATTTTATCTGAGAGAGCGAGAGAGAGGAGGGAAGCACAAGTGGGGGAAAAGGCAGAGAGAGAGGGAAATGGAGAGGCAGGCTCTCCACTGAGCATGGAGCCTGGTGCAGGGCTCAATCACACAACCCATGAGATCATGACCTTAGCTAAAATCAAGAGTCACATGCTCAACCGACTGTGCCACCCAGGCACCCCCATTTTTTTTTTGAATTAGTGTTTTTGTTTTCTTTGGGTAAATTCCAGTAGTGGAGTTACTAGATCAATTGGTATTTCTATTTTTAATTTTTTGAGGAACCTCCATACTGTTCTCCTTAGTGGTTGCACCAATTTACATTCCTTCGCCAATGCTTGTTATTTCTTATCTTTTTTATTCTAGCCATTCTTACTGGTTCTTAATTGTAGTCATTGTAGTCTTACTTTGCCTTTCTCTGATGACTAGTGATGTTGACCTTCTTTTCATGTGTCTGTTGTCCATCTCTCTACCTTCTTTGGAAAGAATGCTATTCAGTTCCCCTGCCCATTTTTTAATTGGGTTGTTCATTTTTTTGGTGTTGATTTTATATATATATATATATATATATATACACACACACACACACACACACACACACACACACACACACACATATATGTCTTGGATATTAACCCTTTATTGGATATTTTCTTTGCAAGTATCTTCTCATTTAGTAAGTTGCCTTTTAGTTTTGTTGATGGTTTCCTTTGCTGTGCAAAAGCTTTCTATTTTGATAGAGTCTCAGTAGTTTATTTTTGCTTTGTTTTCCTTTCTTGAGGAGACATATTCATCAGTATGTTGTTAAGGCCTGTATCCAAGAGAATAATGCCATTTTTTTAAAATTAGAATTTCTGAATTTTCAAATTATGTGCTTTTATCCAATGGAAACTATGGCAATGATTTTTTTTTCAAAAAAATATATATGTGAAAAAAATATATATGAGTGTGTGTGTGAGTGTGTGTGTGTATATATATATATATATATATGCATATATATATATATATATATTTTTTTTTTTTTTTTAACCAAAGGTATATAAGTAGTTACACTAACAGATATTTGTCTGCTTGTTTCTAGGTCCTGGTCTAGGTTTTTTGTTTTGTTTTGTTTTGTTTTGTTTTTAAAGAGTTTATTTATTTACCTGACAGAACGAGAAATGGCAAGAGAGGGAACACAAGCAGGGGGAGTGGGAGAGGGAGAAGCAGTCTTCCCGTTGAGCAGGAGCCAGATGCAGGGCTCTATCCCAGGACTCTGGGATCAGGACCTGAGCCAAAGGCAGACACTTAATGACTGAGCCACCCAGGCGCCCCAGTCCTGGTCTAGTTCTTTTTTTTTTTTTTTTTTAAGATTTTATTTATTTATTTCACAGACAGAGATTATAAGTAGGCAAGAGAGGCAGGCAGGGAGAGAGAGGAGGAAGCAGGCTCTCCGCGGAGCAGAGAGCCCGATGTGGGGCTCTATCCAAGGACCCTTGGATCATTACCTGAGCCGAAAGCAGAGGCTTTAACCCACTGAGTCACCCAGGCACCCCCCTGGTCTAGTTCTTAAATGAAAGTCAAAACATCCAGGGACAAATGTTGTTTTCAGCTTTATTAGTAAGTCTCTAACACGGACTCTTCGTTCATTGTTGGTCACATCTATCCTCAGCTTCTCTTCATACCAAAGTAATTTTGTAGCAACTGCCATGTCACACGAGCTTCTAGATTTTTCTTTTCTTTTCTACTTGTGTACATTTGGACAAAGTTTGTAATTTCCATCCAGATTTATTCTGTTTTATTTAGATTTACCCTCAGCCCCCATGGGAGTGTTAAATTTAGTTTTTTATGATGTTTCCCCCATTTTGAAAAAGGCCTCTGCTGGGAAAAGTATCCTTCAGTTTCTGTGCTTGATCCTTCTCAAGAATTCAAGGTCTTTTTGTTTTTGCCACAATCTTCCATCAGCATTCAGAATCTGCCAGAACCACAGCTTTACCCTCTGGTTATTTCCAATATATAGTTATACATATAGTAAAATGAAGGCTTTTTTTCTCTCTGTCCCCTTTAACACTTAATCTTTCTTTGATAGTTTATTACTAGTCATTGTAGTGCTTCTGACAAGTCTGAATAGAGAGCTGCCTTCCCACTTAACTGTTAAAACAAACGAGTATAGTTAAGATACTATATTTTAACATTTTACAAATTAAAATGACATATAAGGGACGCCTGGGTGGCTCAGTTGGTTGGACGACTGCCTTCGGCTCAGGTCACGATCCCGGAGTCCCGGGATCGAGTCCCGCATCGGGCTCCCAGCTCCACGGGGAGTCTGCTTCTCCCTCTGACCTTCTCCTCGCTCATGCTCTCTCACTGCCTCTCTCTCAAATAAATAAATAAAATCTTTAAAAAAAATAAAAAAATAAAATGACATATAAGACTGTTGCTTCAGGGCTACCACTGCGTAAAAATCTCTTCTTCCTCTTCCTTCAAGAAATACCTTGAACAACGAGAACACCGTCTGGATTGATGATTGCTCATTTTACTACTTAAACACCGAATTTAGTCAATCTGATGCAACTGGAATAAGACATCATTAAATAATTACTGTAACTCAAAAACCAATTTCTTTTAATGTGCTCCAAATGCTTCATTTTTATTATCTGACTCATCCTCACATCCCAGGACATAAAGGAAAGGCAGGCATCATGTTATCCCCATTTTCGAACTGAAGAATGTGAGAAAGGGAAGGAGAGTCGTTTGCCGATAGTTGCACAGTATGTCAGAGGCAGGAGTAGCAGAACATGTTATGTTTGCTCAATGCCAATCCTCCCCTCTTTCCATTAGTCCCTATTCTCCTTATTCCTTAAGGTGTAGGCCATTAGGGAATTGATCTTGTTGGGGGAAAAAACATCTATTTTAAAATTGGATGCCTTTTACAAGTTTATGTGCTTTGATATAATTTTAACAAGTATATCATTGCTTACTTTTTTATGAGAAATGATATAAAAGTGAGAAAAATACACTTAGAGAAATGAAATGAAAATAATAAATAAAGCCCTTTTCCATTTCCATTATTCTAAGTCATGCTCCTTGAGACTTCAATCTCAATATGATGTTAATAGAACCATTAGATATGATTCATACCATACATAAGACACTTCTATTGACAATTCCATCTTGACCAGAGGTCAATGGATCCATTACAATGCAAATCTTACTGTATACTTTCCATCTAAATCAAAAGACTTTGGTCTTGTGTCCACTCTAATATGTTTCATGAACTAGAGTCCAATCTCAGATGTGAAGTACACATCTGTGTTTCTCATACTAAATCATGCTTCTGTCTATTTGCTCTCAATTTAAAAGGTAATTAATTAAGTTTTGCATTGATAGACTACTTTGCAGTATTTAAAGAATTGCATAGGGTTTATGGGAATCCAGGTTTGCCCTTTTAGCACATACCAACCCATAAGAAAAAGAAACTTTGGACATGTATCTCAATATTTTTGTACATATACAGGCATTCTACATATTCTGGAAGATATCCAAGATCAGAATATTTTCCAAAAGGATATCGAGACCCAGTCTCATAAAGTATAAGAGCAAACTGGGATTTCAACCAGCTTTTCAGATTTAGGCAGCGGTATTTCTTTAAACTTCCTCTTTTCCTCATGCTACTTATTTCTAAGCTGTTCCATCTTTGTATCTTTTTCCCATTGATATCCGGCATCACTCAGAAACCTGCTCTGCTCAGTGCTCCGGACAGCTTCTAAGTTGAAACCTGTCCTTGATATGCACAATCACTGAGCCTGTTTCTGGCCACATTTGAGCTTCAGAGATGTACTGATCTCCAGTTACTCCTTCTCTTTTCTTTTTCTTAAAAAAAGGAAAATTATAATTAATTATTTTTCATTGAGGTAAAACTGACATATAATATTACATTAGTAGAGATCTACTCTCCTAGCAGCTTTCATAAATGTAATACAGTATTGTTAAATATAGTTACCATGTTTATTGTTTCCCCAAGATTTATTTTACTTTATAACTGGGAGTCTGTACTTTTTGACCACCTTCATCCATTTTATCCATCCCCTACCCCTGCCTCCAACCATAATCTGTTCTCTGTATCTATGAAGTTGTTTAGTTTGTTTAATTCCATATATAAGCAATATCATACAGTGTTTGTCTTTCTCTGACTTATTTCACTTAGTATAATGCCCCAAGGTCCATTCTATGTTATCAAAAATGGCAAGATTTCCTTCATTTTTATGATGAATAATATTCTGTTGTGTGTATGTACATATGTATATGTATATGCATGTATATACACACATAATATATACACACACATATATGTACATACATATCTTCATTCATCCACTGATGGACACTTAGGCTATTTTCTTATCTTGGTTATTATAAATAATGCTATAATAATATAAGGGTGCATATATATTTTTTCAGTTAGTATTTTTATTTTCTTCAGATAAATATCTAGAAGTGGTATTGTTGGATAACATGGTAATTCTATTTTTGACTTTTTGGGGAAAATCCATATGGTTTTCCTTAGTGGTTACACCAATTTATATTTCCACTCACAGTACATCTCTTTTCTTATCTGTATTACTTTTCTTCTTGAACCAAACTGCTGCTTCTCCCCCATTTGTGCTACCCACGAGTACTTCTTGTTATAGATGAGGTTAGAGTAGCAGAGAACTGGTTGAACAATATTACAGATATGGGCCTTCTCTGCCTTAGGACTCCATGACTCCACAGTTACACTATGGATCTCACAGTTCCCCTCCATCTTCCTTTCCTTTTTCTTAGAAGATTGGGTAGTAGTAAATTTTGGACCAGGCAGAGCTATTATTAACCCCTGTTTTAACTCCTCTCACTATGTGATCTTGGGCAAATCCCTTAATCTTGCCTAACCCTCAGTTTTGTCATCTATAAAATAGTGACAATAATTACCCACATCCGAGGATTGTTGCAAGAATTAAATGAAATGATTTATGAAAGAGTTGCCATCTCAAAGTAAACACCTCTTCCTCTTCAACTTCTTTTCCGTTTGTTTTCTTCCCAAATATCCTGCTTTTGTGAAAATAGATTGGCTTTTTATATATACCACCAGCTAATTACATGGCTATAAACTGATGAACATTTCCAATATTTATGCTTTTTCAGAAGCGTTTGCTTCTTCCTGAACCCAAGTGCCATATTTTTTGGTATTTTACATATAAAAGATAGTCTCAGGCCCACAAGCTTTAACTTTTTGGACAAATGCACTGAAGCAAAACAAATAAATGATCAGGCAATAAAACTCATAACCAAATTTACACAAAAAGCCAGGTGGTGGGTATTAAGGAGGGATTAAGGAGGGCACGTATTACATGGAGCACTGGGTGTGGTGCAAAAACAATGAATACTGTTACACTGAAAAGAAATTAAAAAAAAAAAAAAGCATCTTAGGTGAGATCCGTTTTGTACGCCAATTCAAATGTGCCCAGAACTACCAGTTTTAAAGGTTCTCTTCACATCTAAGTGGTAGTCAAAAGAACTAGTTGCCTTCTGGCTGACAGTCTTAACTTGTAAATGAACAACAGCTACAAATGCAAAGTACCGCGTTCCCGGAAGTTCCCCCAGCAAGCCAGCTATTGGACATCCCGGGGATCTCAGTGGAAAGAAACAAGACAAATTAACATGCTGAAGTTTCATCGTCGCAGGCTCAGTTTCTCACGGGCATTCTGACCTGCTGCCTCTACACCGTAGTTACTCTTTAGGACACAGCTTATCACTTTGGACAAGACAAATGTACATTTTTTAAAAACTAAGGTGTTTGTCAGTGGGTTGGAGTGACCATGGGAAAAAATTCTACTATGGAAAGATAGGTCACACCATGGGGCCAAAATGAACACGAATAAATAAAACAGTTTATTTGTAAGTGGGACTGATCCCTCTTGCTCATGCATTAGTGCCTGGCTGTAGAAGAGTAGTAATTTATTGATGCAGATGGCTATGTAAAGTGCATGCAATTTGTGAGGGGGCTTGACCCTTGACTGATGGGCCATATGTTGTAAAGCCCCAGGGATGTCATTTGCCTCGCCTCTCTTCCTCTCCCCGTCTCCGCACCTATGGTCCTTGTTCAATCACCACATATTGAACTATAGACTCACTAGCCCCCCCCCCAATAAATCTCCAACTAATGGCTCACAAAGGCCATAACTTAACCCTTTCTACACAACAGAGCACATTATTTTGTATCATGATCACACTCAGTGAAATAAAAGATAAATATTATATGACCTATGTAGAACAGGAAAGCAAGTTGTTGTAAAATGCCATTCCCTGCTGGGTATTCACCGTATTTGGATGTAGTAGAACTGCTTTGCTGAATGATATCATTATTATACCGAGTTATAATTACAGCTTACTGTTATAACATAATTCTTAAAGGGCTGTTCATACACTACACTAGAGAAACATTTAGTGTTTTTTAATTAGCTTCTTTTGTCTGGGTTTTCTTTTCTTTTCTTTTTCCTAATAAAATATGAAACTTATGCTCAATGTAAAATGCATATATTTTAATTCACACCTAGAAGCAAGTTTTTAAAAAAATGTTAGGACATTTATATGAAATCATGGGGGGAAGTACAATGTATGTTTTAAACACGGAGTGTGCTCCAGTGTTTTATCGGAGTCAATTCCAGCAGACAGCTTCTCACCATCATAATATTACTTCTCATCCTCAGCACTGGAATCTGCCATATGTATAATATATGCTTTTGAAGGCCTTTCGAATGCCACCAGGGAGAAAACCATGGATACTAATACTAGAAAAAGTTCCTGTTTATATCCTGTGTTAATTTCATATTTTCCTACCAACCAGAGTAACACTCAAGAAAGACCATCTGATGATGCCAGGCTTACCAGTACGATTTACCTTATTTTAGGAAAGCCAGTCAGTAAGCTGACACATGCTTGTGCCCATCACGTGGATCAGGTAGGAAAAAGGAGGTGTCTTCTTTAGAATTCTGAAAGAACATCGTTACAGGCTGCAAGGATACATCCTTCGCTACTTCAGGGTCTTAAGTAACATTTTGATACTCACTTTCTTTCTCTTCTGAGCACAGTTCTTGGTGGATTTGGCAACAACTGAGAAGAAGCCCGAGGTGTGCAGGAAGAATGAAAGATCCATACATCCTTAGCTGGACTTCAGGTTTCCCCAGGGCATTGCCCATCTATACAAATAGCAAGATATATCTGGCTATTTTTGTGATTATAATAATAAGCGTCCTATAAAACAATCCATCTTCTACATAGCTTGTTACTACAGTGTTCATGGTGGGTGCAAGATATATTTCATACAAGAGTTCCATCAAATATTAGTTAGTATATAACATTTTCACTGTCACCCTACTTGATTGCATTTCTTTTATTGGTATATAAATATGCTTTCATACCTTCTTTGTCAAAGGACTGCTTTTCTCACACTACAGTGAAAATCCAGATCTCTGAGTCAATTAAAGGACAGATGAGAAGAAAGTTGACTTACACATGTGCTACATGAAAATTTTTTCATTTCTGAGTCACTAGTCTTATCAACATGGACAAGTGATGTAGAAAAAATATTAAAATATACAGAAAAGAAGTCATTGTCTTCTGTCCTAAACCCAGTAGACGTAGAGCCTACAATGCTGCCAGAAAGCAAATCAGCATAAATAAACCATGCATCCACAATTGAATTTCAATAATTTAAATATAAATCCTTTAGGCTTTGATACATCTTTTTTCCACATGGCTATTCTTTTGGATTTTGGCACTTCTAGCATTCATTTAGAATTCATTTGCAAGTCACAAGTATATAGGGTGCCTAGAAAACTCTAATAAACAATCCCCTTTGAGGTTATTGTTCCATAATTTAAGGAATTCTAATGAAAACATGGTTAGCAAGGGGTTTTCCAAGATAAGGGGTCAATATATCTGCCTGTGAAAGAGAACCACATTTTAAAGCAAAAAAATCCCAACTTTCATACATCTAGCAATGCACAAGGGATGATCATCTATAATATATATTTCTGAGATTAATAACAAGCACGGGTGAATCACTGATAGCATGGTTCCCATGTATTAGAAAAAGTCTTGATGGTTTTCAGAAATTGTGTTGGCAAAAGAACTCTTCTCTGGTCTGGTGTGATTTCTTCTCAATTATAATTTGGCAGCTAGAATTCATTGTGTGTTTTAAAAATAAGTGAAAACTACATTGCACATGATATTAATTTTAGTTTTTAAAAGCCCTCAAATTAAAATTTAGACATAGCAACAAATGGCACACGAAACATTTCAAAATACAGAAATACAAAATTATGTTTTAAATTCAATGTCAACTTTAGGAAGTTGAACTGTGTCAACAGATGTTGGTACAAATGAGGATTAAGTAGTTACCTTCATTTATTCCATGTTTTATATCACTTTTCTTTTCCCAGTTCTTCCTTAGTTAAATGATGTAGCTATAATGTTTGTACTCCTTTAGAAACAACTAAAAATTAAGAACATTCTAGAATGTGTCTTTAAGAACATTGTAGAACACTCAAATTAATATCACTTTCTAAATTAAACTTTCTTGTCTCACATTAAAAAGACTTGCAGGTTTTGACCTACTTTTCATGCTGGCCCACAAAATACCAAGTAATCTTATTATGTACCAGAGATAGACTCAGCCACATTATGACATAGTAAGAAAATGGAGTCATTCAGAGATAATTTGCTTCTTAGAATTACATGATTATCTGGTATTACATTGTTAGACCATTGAACATGTTAATTAGAATGCCTCAGTACTGAACCCAGTTGTTCAAAATATTATAATAATGTAGACGGGAATCCCTAATCATTGATGTTTGAAGACTGCTGCTGATGTATTCACCAGTAATACAAAAATCACATAAAATATATAAGAATAGTTATTTATGGGACACCTGGGTGGCTCAGTTGTTTAAGTGTCTGCGTTTTATTTTGTTTTGTTTTGTTTGTCATATTTATTTTATTTTTTTATTTTTAAAAGATTTTATTTATTTGTCAGAGAGAGAGAGAGAGAGAGAGAGAGTGAGCACTGGCAGATAGAGGCAGAGGGAGAAGCAGGCTCCCTGCCGAGCAAGAAGCCCGATGTGGGACTCGATCCCAGGACGCCGGGATCATGACCTGAGCCGAAGGCAGCCGGCCAACCAACTGAGCCACCCAGGCGTCCCTATTTTATTTTTTTAACTTACTTTTTCAGTGTTCCAAGATTCATTGTTTATGCATCACACCCAGTGCTCCATGCAATACATGCCCTCCTTAATACCCACCACCAGGCTCACCCATCCCTCGACCCCTCTCCCCTCCAAAACCCTCAGTGTCTACCTTTGGCTGAGGTCATGATCCCAGTATTCCTGGGATTGAGCCCCACACTGGGCTCTCTGCTCTGCAGGGAGCCTGCTTCTCCCTCTTCCACTCCACCCTACTCTTGCTATCTCTCTCTCTCAAATAAATAAATAAACTCTTTGAAAAAATAGTTACTTATGTTTGAGGGTTGCCTGAGTGGCTTAGTCTGTTGGGCATCTGACTCTTGATCTCATCTCAGGTCTTAATTTGAGGGTCTTGAGTTCGAGCCCTTTATTTAAAAAAAAAAAAAAGAAGTATTACTTATGTTTGAAATGATTACAAAATATTTAAGGAGAATTTAGAGTTATTTTTTAATAGATCTTTTATATCATATTTATATCTTATAAAATCAAATATGATTTTATTTTGTACTTTTTACATAAGAATTGTCATTTTACTGATGTACATGTAGAATAAATTTCTACATGTTCAGTCCTCAGAAATTTTGCATTCTTTGTGAACAAAATATGCATTATGGTAGTTACTTTATATCTTCTATTTAGCATCTAGATTAAATCAATGGATATTTATTAAGGAGCTTCTGTGTGTCGGATGTTGAGAAGATAACGTCAAACAAGATTACCTTCTACCAATTAAAGATTACAATATAAACTACAGTGATACTTAGATGAGTATTTTTAATATTTCTCCAAAATTTCTTAAAAGGAAAAAGTATTCAATAGTTGGAGGCTTTCCAGAAGCAGAAGGAAATGTACTGGTAAACTTATAATAGAAAGATGTAGTAAATTATGAAGGGTGTGTTTGTTTTATGTTATACTTTAAAAACATGGAACCTCTACAGACAGACGTGTATGTGTCAAGCATTAACCTCAAGAGTATTTGGAAGCAACAGCTGAAGGATTAAGGAAGCATCAGCATTGAGTAAGGAAGTAAGCATCAACTGTGATTAGAGTCTCTGAAGTATGCTATTCTTAGTCTTTTGCTATAAAATCACATCAATATTTTTTTAGTGACATTTTTTACCGCCCCTATTCAAAACGTAATGAAGTCAAAGATAGAATCACAAGTGGAAAAAAAAAAAATCCAAGTACTGCTCAGATGTAGGCTAGTGTTCTTTTGCTGTTGGTTTTAGGTGCCCTTAATTACATAGTAACAAAGAAGTTCCTTGTAGCGAAATGGG
This sequence comes from Mellivora capensis, assembly GCA_004024625.1. NCBI lineage: Eukaryota > Metazoa > Chordata > Mammalia > Carnivora > Mustelidae > Mellivora > Mellivora capensis. The sequence continues at coordinate 56,068 of PISX010005763.1, read as the reverse complement.
ATGCTCCCCTTGGGTTCTGACTTTACCTTTTTCTTGTTGTTTCATCATTTGGAGAATTTTTCCTTATGGTTAACCAACAGCCTTTTCATCTTCTGAACAATTTCGTGCTGCCGGAGGGTTGTTTTAGCATGTCTGTGTGAGTGGGGAAGAGTGGCTCCCTTGACCACCCTGTGATACACTTCCCTGCAGAATGTAGAAGGAAGTACTTCATTCTGAGCTTTTCATTTGGGTTAGTAACACTGCAAACATAGTGCAGGTGGCTATAATTTTACACCATGTGAGTGAGTATGTTCTTTTGCTTTTCCTCTCGAACTTCTTGGTTTGCCATCTTAAACCCATAGATGGAGAATTAGTGCAGCTGATTTAAATTGAACCAGTTTGAAAAAATCTTCAAAAAGGAATCCAGGCTTTTTTTTTTTTTTTTAAGATTTCATTTATTTATCTGACAGACAGAGATCACCAGCAGGCAGGGAGGTAGGCAGAGAGAGAGGGAAGCAGGCTCCCCGCTGAGCAGAGAGTCTGATGAGGGGCTCCATCCCAGGACCCTGAGATCATGACCTGAGCCGAAGGCAGAGGCTTAACCCACTGAGCCACTGAGGCGCCCCAGGACTCCAAGCTTTCTAATAAAAATGAAAAACTGTTAACAATGGGGAAGCATGTATAAATGTAGGGTTCAAGTTAATACAAAAGTGGTAGCATTACCTATTAGGTACTCTGTTGCAAGAATATCTTTCCATAGATTATCAAAGTTTCATTACTGTAAATGTGGCTTCTCTTTGTAAAAAAAAAAACTTCATAGTTATTTATGAAATAAAGCCTTGTTACTTGACAATTTTTAAGTTTGAGTCCTTTTTAAAAATTCAGTTAATCAGTATGTTGTATTATTAGTTTCAGAAGTAGAATTCAGTGATTCATCAGTTGTACATAATACCCAGTGCTCATAACATCACATGCCCTCCTTAATGCCCATCACTCAGTTCTCCATCCCCACACCCGCTTCCCCTCCAGCAACCCTCAGTTTGTTCTCTATAGTTAAGAGTCTCTTATGGTTTGACTTCCTCTCTGGTTTTGTCTTATTTTACTTTCCCCTCCCTGCCCCTACGATCCTGTGTTTCATTTCTTAAATTTCACGTATGGGTGAAATCAGATGATAATTGTCTTTCTCTGACTAATTGCTAAGCCAGGGTCTTTTCTTGAAGGGTAGAAAATATCTGTAAATACTCTTGTCAGATAGACTTGAGCACGGATAATCCTTGCTGAAGTGCCAGAATCATGGCTGGATAATTTCAGCAATAGCTGAAGAATATGCAGGAATCCAAGTCTTAATATAAAGAAAAATGAAAATTAATCTAACAGTTTTACAAAGCTGTTACCAAAGTGTAGGTGATATATTATGTATAACTATAGTAATAATAAAATTTTTGCTAGGTTAGTTCCAGGCTCTTCCTCCTTATGGTTTCTATTCTTTTTGAGATTTTTCTCTCAGTTTCTCATTTGCCCTAGTTGTCCTTTTCTCTACTTTCATTTGTCTTGTTTCAAATATTCACCTATCTTTGTGCCTTAATTTATACTGTTATTTGGTGTGTCTTATCTTATTTTATTTTAGTTTAGTTTTAGATCTTCAACATGGCCATAAAAGATACTTTTTTATAGGGCAGGATATTTAATTTTTTTTTCCTTCTGGATGTAGGGCGTGATGGAAAAAAAAAATAACATGCTTGATAAGAAACAAAATAAATCACATTAAAAAGTAATAGTAAGTGCCAGTCATGAGATATACTTCCTAAATATTGAGAAAGAATAACAATTATTTATAAAAATAACTGTTAGGAAGGAAAATTAGTAAAATGACCTATTATTTAATGTACACTATCATTGATGCTATATGAGAATTAATTTCACCAGTTATGATGGAACAGTGCTTCAGATTTATCTTCCCACCCTACACAACTAGAAAACCAAACAAAATATACAAAACAGTGTTTTTCAAGTGTTGGGTAGCAGGCAGTTCCATGCAGTGATGTGTGAAGAAAGGGAAACAAAAAGATGAGACTTAGATTCTCTCCAGCTTTCTTCTTGAAGATACTGAGCCTCTTGGTCTCTGACATGAAACAAAGAGATCACAATTTGAACAATCTGGTGTATCTAGCAAGGTAAAACACTGAAGAAGAAGAAATTTCAGGGTGGAGGATAGAAGAGTGAACTCTGGAGAATTGCAAAGCAGTCTTCTCAGATAGTTGGCTTAGTGCTGATCAGTTCATAAATGGAAGAAAACTACCTAATGCTAGAACTGTTGTTACTCACATAGAGTTGGGAAGAGTTTATGTTCCCCCCAATGGGTAGAATCCTTGAAAGAGTATCACCTTAGTAGTGGGGATAAATTAGCTCTACACTAAAACTACTTTGAACTTGGTGTAACAGAGAAGCAAAACTTGAAAGGATTCAAATGATTCCCTGTAACTTAAATGCACACCACAATAAAATCCACATTATTTAAAAGACTACAATAAAAATCCAGCAGGAGATAATTTAAAATTGGTTATGTTCATCATTCAATCATAAAGTATGTGGCATGCAAAAAAGCAGGAAATATGAGACATGCCCAGGATGCATATCAATTATTAGGAGGAATTCTAGTCATAGCAGAGATGATGGAACTAGTAACCAGTGAATTGAAACAGTTATAAACAGGTTCCATATGTTCTAGAAAGTAGAGAAAACATGAGCGTGATAAGGTGAGATGTGAAGATATGAAAAGATACATCTCTTAGAGATGAAATATATGATGGCTGAAACGAAAAATACACTGAATGAGATTAACAGCAGATTAGATGAAGCAAAGAAATCATCAGCAAACTTGAAGAACTATTACATGAAATTATTCAGAATTAAGCATAGAAAGAAGAAACTGGAGAAGAAATGAACAAAGTATTATTTGATAGTGGGACAATACCAAGCAATCTAGTATATATGTAATTAGAGTTAGGCAAGTAGAGAAGTAAAAGAAGGATGGAACAAATGGTTAAGAAAATAATAGCTGGAAACTTTCCTAATTTAATGAAAACTATGAACTGATAGATTCAAAGGAGCTCAACAAACCTGAAGAAGTGTAACTCTAAAGAAAAGCATGTCAAGGAACATTTTATTTATTTATTTATTTTTAAAATTTAATTTAATTTATTTATTTGACAGAGAGAGAGATCACAAGTAGGCAGAGAGGCAGACAGAGAGAGAGGGGAAAGTAGGCTCCCTGCTGAGCAGAGAGCCTGATGCAGGGCTCAATCCCAGGACCCTGGGATCATGACCTGAGCCGAACAAAGGTAGAGGCTTTAACCCACTGAGCCACCCACATGCCCCGAAAAGGTACTCACTGTTGTCATTAGAGATGATCAAATAAAACCACAATGAGATATTCTGCACACCCACTAAATTAGCTAAAATTAGTAAGACTGACAATATCAAGCATCATTGAGGATTTAGAGCAACTGGAACTCTGATACATTGTTGATGGGAAGGCAAAACAGTACAGTTTTGATATTTGGCTGTTTCTCCTAAAGCACACACTTACCATATGATCCAGCACTTCTACTTGTAGATATTTATGCATGAGAAATGTTGATTATGTCTATCCATATGCTTTTTTCTGAGTGTTATAATAACAGCTTTAGTCATCATGGTCAGGAAGTAGAAATAACCCAAGTACCCATAAATGGGTGCATAAACAAATTGCAATGTACCCATGCAATGGAATAATATAGCAATAAAAAGAACGAGTTAGTGATTCAGAATGATAAAGAGGGCTATGAAAAACAGTTTATTAAATAAAAGACCAGATTCAAGTAATTACATGTTTTATGGGTTTTTATATAAACTTTTGGAAGAGGTAAAATTGTACCGATGGAAAGCTGATCAGTGGTTTTCAGGAGCTGGGTTTTGGGGAGAGGAATAACTGCAAAGGTCCAAGGGGAACTTTGTGGTGTTGACGGAAATGTTCTTTATTGCAACTGTATCATGAATATTGTGGTGATTACATTACACTATAGAAATTTCAAGACCCATCCAATTCTTTATTAAAATTGGTTAATTTTATTTCAGGAAAATTATTTCCAAAAGGGTTTTGAAAACTTTTATTTCACTTCCATGTCAATTTTCTCAAAGAAATTTGATAATTTTTTTCTGATTTTTTCCCAATAAATTAAAACTGTACAAAAATTGTATTAATGAAGTTATTAATATATATATAGCACTACTTTATGCCTTTTGTTGCTATGTGAACATTTGAGTGGGATAAATTATAGTATACATTTTTAACCAAACTAAACACTTTTTTTCCAAGAAAAATTTATCACACAAGTGCATATAAAATACATGCATTCATATCCAAATTTGCATATAAAGTGTTGTGGGAAAATTAGGAAACATATGGTCTTTTTTCCTTTTTTATTGTCTAAGAAGCACTAAAGCCAAATAACTTGGCATGATCCTTGTAGTTTCACTCTTTTAAATGGCTTTATTGTCAGGCAGATGGGGAGTGCTAGCCACTTATTAAAATTACACTTGTATATATTGTAAGAATGTTTTATATTTATTCATGAAAATAAAATTTTTTAGATTTGGCATTTAAAACTAGCAGAACCTCTCTGTCATAGGGTTGAGTAACAACTGTACCTGTCACTTCCCAACCACTTTGAAATATGCTGCAGCATGGATGACTGCCTAATGAATATTCTGAGATCCAGGTTTATTTTAATGATGTTTTTAAAAGCTCTCCATCTTGGAAAATAAAAGAAAATCACAGACTAAGGATTGAAATAGATACAGAGAATGAATTTTAAGATGTAGAATCTCTTCCAGATTGTTTTGGTAAACATCATCTTATTTCTCTTAATAAGTACACTTTCCCCTTAAATGAATAATTTAAAAATTAGTGCTTAGAATGGATAGTCATAAGCATCATTTGGTGGACAAACAAACTGAATCTAAGTGATGAATTTAAAGTCACATGTGACGCAGCAGACAAACTATTATTCTTCAGGTTAAAAATGAAAAGAAAGGTTGATTTAAAAATAAAAGTTGCAGGGACACCTGGGTGGCTCAGTTGGTTGAGCAGCTGCCTTCGGCTCAGGTCATGATCCCGGTGTCCTGGGATCGAGTCCCACATCGGGCTCCTTGCTCGGCAGGGAGCCTGCTTCTCCCTTGGCCTCTGTCTGCCTGTGCTCGCTCGCTCTCGCTCTCTCTCTCTGACAAATAAATAAAAATAAAAAATAAATAAATAAAAGTTGCGTATCTGTATTTATGCATCAGGATTTGGTACTAAGAATATGAACAACTCAAGGATGGTATTATTTTACATATCTAGAAAATATATTGAGACAACAACATTTTTCAGTTAACTCTCTGAATTACTGATAACTGTCTTGGATTCACACTTAAGTTAGAGAAGTAACTGAATGACTTGATGAAGAACATTTTGAAAATGTAGAATCCCTATTTGAGACATGAAATATATCACATAATTCAATAGATAGATGGACACACACACACACACACAGAGCAATCAATCAACATACATAATGATTTTGAAAACTTGTTTTTTTTAAAAGATTGTATTTATTTATTTGTCAGAGAGAGAGAGAGAGCGCAAATGAGAGAGCACAAGAGAGGGAGTGGCAGGCAGAGAAGCGGGCTCCCCGCTGAGCAAGGAGCCCAACAGAGGACCCAATCCCAGGACCCTGGGTTCAGGAGCTGAGCCAAAGGCAAACACTTAACTGACTGAGCCACCCAGGCATCCCACTTAGTTTGTTTTGAAGACAGAATTTCCTTCCTTCTTTCCTTCCTTCCTCTTTCTTTGTTTCTTTCTTTCTTTCATTTATTTATTTTAGAGAAAGCATGTGCACATGAGTGGGGGAGGGGCACAGAGAGAGAGAGTGAGAATCTCCCCATTGAGTGTGGAGCCCGTCATGGGGCTCAACACCAAGACCTGAACCGAATTAAGAGTCGATTGCTTAACTAACCAAGCCTCCTAGGTGTCCCTGAAGGCAAGATTTTAGACACAACTTTGAGGATACATTGTATCCTCAAAGTGTGTGTGATGAGGCAATTTTGATAAACTTTAAGTCAGAACTAAACTTTCTGCCATTCAAATCTATCCTTCAAAAGGTCAAAAAAAGGTCAAAACCTTTTCTGGGAAAACTTCAGGCAGAATGTTAGCTTCTCATAATGCCAGATCACTGAGGAATTTGAGTGTATGAAGAGAACCTCCCAAAGTATGAAGAGCACATTGTCTGAATCATCATTACTATTGTTTCTAAAGATCTGTGTCTCCCCTTGGTCTCTCCCCAGCAAAGTTGCTCTGTTCTTGTAGTTGTAAGTACCATTATTAAAGAAACAGAATACATGGGAAAAAATGAACTGGTATATAAAAGCTAATATCTTCAGGGTTGGTTTTTTTTTTTTCCCATGCATCTGTTCTTGATCTTAGTTTACCCCTGTTTTATTAAATCTTTCCCCCATACTTACAGTATTGAAATTGTGATTCTTAGCCACATAACAAGATAATAAAATTTTAGAGTATAAATTGCCCACCAAAACTGGTGCAAGAGTTTGCCAGGGCCACAGTTTTGTATAGAATATGATATAAAATATGTCCTAAAAACTATTTTCTCCTAATTTATCTCTAGACGAAATGCCATGAGTGATGTTGTATTTGAAAGGTTTGTTTTAAATTGCTCTTGTTCTTTGGGACTCTCTCCTTTGTCCACAGGAAGCTAGTAAAGCGGACTGAAGCATGTGTTTCCTAAATGATAGTATCCATTTGTTTTTTCCTTTATATATGGTGCAGTGGAGATACTCTGTGAGTTGTGCAAACATTCCCCTGCACTACTGCTGCATTATATAATGTGAATCATTTCACCATCTTTGGAGAGGTTGTGAAATCCCTAAACATTCTGTATAAAAGTTGTGTGTGCTCCCCTTCACTCTCTCCCTACATTTTAATTGTATCCATGCTTTTTGAGTTATGTTCCTTTGTGTCTGTTGTTAACAGATTGCAAAACAAAAACACAAAAACAAAAAACAAAACTCTGGTATCCTTAGCATAGCATCTCCCCCCCCTTTTTTTTAGTACTACCCCTGAAAGGAGGTGTTTTCCAACAATTTTTCCTAATTGTTATCCCTATAAAAATTTAGTGCTATAGACAAACTCTGTATCTGCTTATGTGTTGTATGTACAGCTGTGCTATTATATGTTTAAAAAAAAGCCCTCCAGTTTTTGCTTCCTTCTACCCCAAAAATCTCTATTTGCCTGTTGGGGTGTTACCTTCCCCATTCAGAATGCATGCTGTTTCAGCTATAGTTAGAACATTCTTATGTATAGGGATTTTTTTTTCTTTTTGTCATTCTGTATTATCTCTCCTGACCTCCACCTGGAAATGCTTCAATTATATGATTCAAGGGAATGCAGTTTTCTTTGTTCATTTCAGAAAGAACATGGAGGATCGGAAGAGATGAGAATAAATTAGCCTCTTCTAAGCGAAGAGCTTCAGTTTTGATTCTCATAGTTGACATATTTAGAGTTAATATTTGTTCCATGAGTGAAGGGCTGTGTAAATCCATGGAAAAGGCTGTGCTAATGGATTGTGGTTGCCTGTCATAATCAACTCCAGTAGCTCAGGTAGGCTCCCAAAATGTTAATGGTTATTTGAGCATCCTACATCCAAACTCAACCCTAGCCTTCCTATTACCATGTAACTGATGTCTTTCCAAACCCTATGAATAAGCGTGTGTTCAGGGGTTATAATCTGGGCTGAAGAAGAGTTTTACCAGGAAATAAATGTAATGCAAAAACACATATACTGATTTTACAAATTATGCTAATTTATGTAAGATTGTTGATATGTGAATGATTAGAGTTTATGGTTTATTATTATTATGTTAAATATTTACAGGAAGCCAAGTACACTGCTATGAACTTTAAATAGATTTTCTAATTTTAACTTCGCAAGCCAATAGAATAGATACTTGTATTATCCCTTTTTTATATGTAAGTAAAATAATATCCAAACTGCATTTTAAAGACTGGTTTTAATCGCTGATTTTATCGATGGTTATACTGAGAGATTATAAAGAGTTGACTAATTTGTGTTTTAATTTTTTTAAATTTTTAATGCTTTTGGTGGTGGTGCCTTTCCACCTTTACTCTTGTGGAGATGTTAGCAATAAGTACAAGAACAAAATAGCCCCCAGAACTAAAAAAGATGAACAAGAAACATGATTTAAACTCAGAACTTCAGGACGGGCTGTTTTGAAACTAACAACTGTCGTCATCATAACCGTGATAACATCTGGCATCAGTTAACTCCTTACTAAATCATCCTCACCTTCACAGCAACACTTTTGTTTTACTGAGGAGGAGACAGAAGGTCAGAGATGCTAATCATATTTCTGAGACTCTAGACCCCAATATTTTATTAGTGATGTTCTTGATTATTTGTTGGTGTGAGAGGTACGAAGGATAATTAAATAGTGCTCTGTGCAAACTGAAAATGTCTTACACAGTTATCATGATATAAAATGGGTAGTGCTTCATTTATTTTAAACTGCTAAAATTTTCAGAGCTGTCTCTATTTTCTGAATGTAACTGCCCTGAACAACAAACTTAATTCTTTGAGGTTTAATAAAATGTACCTTTTCATTTGAAAAATTTCAGTAACTTAATGATGGCATTGCCTATCCTGGAAACATTATGCAAATGTATTGCAATGAAGTCTATGAGTTTAGTTAAGCTTGAGAAAAAGTTTGTAATTAACAAATTAGCATTTGAAAAAGACGTTTTGAATATGTATAGTAGGAAATTCTGCTTAACTTGTGGGGTGTGTTCATAATGATTACTTCAAAATTCATGCATATGTATTTTTTAACATGCAAATATTTGAAACCTTAGTGGACTAGTCCAGATCCAGCTAGTTTGTTTTTTTCAGTTAAATGATTAAAATTATAAGTAAGGCATCATGAATACATATACTAACATGTGGAGTCTTCTTTACTCCTCTTTTTGATATGATATTTTCTTAAATATTATGAACACAAAATTAAATACATTCTGTTTATTATGACTTCAAAGTAGAAGAAAATAATCCTATTAAGAATAAACAGTTTCGGTATCTGTCTTTTCCTCCCAAGTATATGTTATGAACTAGAATATTATGGTTAGGCTTAATTTGTTTTGTATGTTACATTGTGCTTTTGGGGATTGTTTGGGTTTGGGTGTCTGACACACCAAATACACACAGATATTCAATTATTAATCGAGAGTGAAAAAATGCCGTATGGCTACTTTAAAAAAAAACAAAAACTGCCCTATATATTTGCTTCAGTGTAAATGAGAGGACATTTTCTTAGCTGTTTCTTTAAGTTGCTTATGCCCTTCCTCTGTTTAAGGAACTCACCAATTCTTTAACTATCAGATATGATCTCTAGTACGGAAGGCTGTTCTATAATACAAAGCATCTTTCTCACTGCTCATCAGATGTTTCCTTCTCATCTGATCTCTAGACTGATTTTTATGTTTCCAATAAATGCATGATCGTTAAACTTCTCCCTGCCATCACCCAAAAGTTTGGATGAACAACCCTTCTGCCAAGAAACTTTACCCATCTTGCTTAAGTCACGATGGTATTTTCCATTCAAGAAGTTCTACAATATTTGTAGTTGGTTCATTACATACCCTACAAAATATATATGTAAACGGTTATAGCTAATTTAAATCTATAGTTGACAAATACGTGAATGCTTTGCCTTTCCAGCTAGAGAAGAGAAGTCATGTCTTCTGTTAGCTTGATCAACCCCTAAACTCCAATGCGCTGCTAAGAACAGATGTGGCTTTGACTTGGCTACTGAGAGAATGGACACTTTTTTCTAACGAACTCTTTCAATTTTTGCTCCATCTTATAATAAAAAAGGAATGATTAGAGGTATTAATCCATAAAACAGGGCAAATATTTTTTTCCACACTAGTTTGATCATATTCCTACACAACTAAGTGGTCTCTTGAAGCTCCTATGAATAATATACTTTCATGTGTTTTAAGTTCCGTTTGCTTTCTAAGTTTATTGTGACTCTCTGGTAGTATCTGAGGTTTAATTCTGACTATAAAAAAAATTTTGTGATTTTTCTTCTTTTCAGTGTTTTCATCTCTTTTTCAGTTTACTGATAACCTCTATCTAACCCCAGACACTCTTTTGAACAGTGATGACATAAAAGCAATCAAAATCTACATTGAGAAAGCATAACTAAAAATTAAAGGTCCAAGGACTAGGCGAGTGACATTTGAGTAGAGTAGAAACAGAGGAATGAAAAGTATTCCAGGCACAGGGAACAGAATGGGCAAAGACATAAAATAACAAATGTCTCTGTCAAAATCAAGTGGACTATAAAGCTGGCTAGATTATCAGGTATCAGGTTAGAAAGGACATTAGATTTTGCAGTGTAGCCTACTAGAAAAAGCATCCATCCAATGGTTGCATATTCAACCCTAGCCAAAGATGCTTCAATTTTCCTTTTTCTTATGGCCATGACAGCTGACAGTGGATGAGTTCCAACCTGCACTCTATCTTGAGTTGTCCATATAAGGTTTGATGTTCACTTAAGTTTTATTTTCTGAGAAATTTTCAATATTCCTTTGTTCTGTTAAAAACAGACTTTGAGTTTCTTTAAAAAAAATGTATATTTATAAAAACAGAAAAGCAAAAGGTGCCATCTAGACAGTTTTAGCACAAATTTTTTTCTGACTTCAATATAACAAGTCTGCAGTTAGACAAGAACTCTTCTAAGTCTATATTAGATTTTACTTTGCATTAAAACTAAGTAAAAAGAAAGAAAAAGAGTACTAGAAATATCCTTAAAAGTGAATATACTTTACAAGCTTTTAAAATCAACCACTGTAGTTCATTAGTGTAATGTTTCTCCCCTCTTTTTGTGACTGAATTTCTTTTTAAATAATTGATTTAAAGCACGAAAATATGATTTTTATATAATTTATAAGTATGTATAGACTACAGTGTAGTGTTGGGTGACAGCTAATTGGCATTATACATACCATTTGCACAGGTCATCAGAACGACAAGACTTACTGCCTGGGCTGCTTCCTTCAGAAACTTTATTTTTGGTTTCTAGCATTTACTGTGTATCCTTAATTATTACTATAAATGACATGCATCCTAATATACAAATTCAATTTTTTTAAAAGATTTTATTTATTTATTTGGCAGTGAGAGACACAGAGAAAGGGAAAACAAGCAGGGGGAGTGGGAGAGGAAGAAGCAGGCTCCCCCCTGAGCAGGAAGCCCAGTGTGGGACTCTATCCCAGGACCCTGGGATCATGACCTGAGATGAAGGAAGACGCTTAGCGACTGAGCCACCCAGATGCCCCACAAATTCAATTTTAATGATGATGACGTGTTTCTCTCCCTGAAGTAGTAGCACAAATTTTGTATTCAATGTTAAAACAAGCAAATGCGCTCTTCACAAAGCTATCCACACCATCCATGCCTTATGAAATATAAGTTCAGTGTCAGACAACTTAATTCTCAGTGTACTTAGGAAAATACAGTAAGTATATCTACACAAAAAAAGTCATAAATTAAACAAGTTCTAATACATTTTATTTTAAGCATAATTTGATCTGAGTCACCATTAGGCTCAGAGCATAATAGAATAATCAGAAAAATTGGGGGTCCAATCAATTAATTCATAAATCTGCTATTGAATTATTATTTAACTAGAGTGAATGTAGTACTAACACATGACGAGAAATTTTGCATCTGAAATGAAACATAATAAATATCTGATTTGGGAACTTTTCCACTAAACAATTGATGTTAGTATAAAAAGCTTGCTTTTTTTTTTTTTACTTTAGTTGCTGTTATAGTCTTGAGAATACAAATGACAGTTGTGGCTGATTGAAATATTTTCTTTATAACATTTCTTTACTTTTTAAAGCATTATTAATGTAACCTATAGTATATGTTAATATTTTTATCATTCTTTGGTACATTTGGTCTGCATCTAGAACTACCCAGAAAACATGTATAATATATGTATCTAAAAGGGAAATAAAAAGGAAAAGGAATGAAAATATCTAATTGTGTATACTGTTAAGCTAGAGAATGAAAGATGATGACCCCTTTTTACCATCCAGCCGAGCGTGAAAGAGCAAAAGAGATTAAAAACTTCATTAATTGCTCTCACACAACGTTACAGGCCACCTGCACTTGAAAAGAATTTACATTGGAGCAGATGGATTGCTGAATGTGATATCAAAGATTTTCAGAATGTTTATTTTAAAAATAAACTGGATTCTAAGACAAGGGCAAACAAAGCTTACCATTTATAAAAGTAGCAGAGCTTTTATTATTCGTACTTTTTTAGATGAGGAAGGCACATTTTTATCACTAAAATAAAAATATACTCCCCAACTACTCCTTAAAATGATGAAAGTTGCAGAATTCAATTGACGTGATGATACATGTCATACATTTTAATTTTGTTCTATTTATTTGGGTCTTTTGAACCACCTGACTGGTTTTCGTTACTAACTCCTTAGACCAATGAAATCCAGCTTTTGCCCAATAGAACAGTTTTCACAACTCTTGATTATTTATTCAAGTCCGACAAGAAAGACTGTTCCATATATAAGATAAGGAAGGAAAGATTAAGGTTCACTTTTTATTGAGGAAGTTCGTTTTCGCTTGCCTTTTGATTCTGGCCTGTGCTGTGTACTTGGCATTGCTGGTCTCAAACCAGCCAGTGTGCAATAGCTAGTTAGGATGGAAGTGAGCTGACTAGATGCTTCTGTGTTCAGACATATTCTGCTTTACCTTTGCAACATGTTTTGATATTTATGTTTGGCAAGTGTTTCTCTGGCTTCACCCACAAATTAAGTTTTCCTCGGAATTTGCATTGGGTTGTTTTCAAGTATTCTGCGAGCACGGACGACTGAATCCGCGAACTTCAGCCAGCAGGCTAAATTTGACCCAGTGGCTGTTTTTTTGGAAATAAGGCCTTAGTGCAACACAGCCATGCCCATTAATTTCCTGTCTGTGGCCACTTTTGTGCAAAAGCGGGAGAACTAAACAGGCACGAGGAAGACTCTGTGGTTCCCCAAACCTAAAATATTGAGTATCTAGCTCTGGACCAGAATTCACCAACCTAGATTGAGTAGCTTGCTGTGTGATCTTAAGCAACTTTTCTTAAGCTCTCTGGGTGTTCGTTTTCTCAGCTATAAACTAGGGCTGATGATAGTACCTTCTTCCTAATGAATTTTATGATGATCAAATGGGAGCATACATGCATTTAGGAAAAGGTCTGACCTGGGGTAGATGCGACCTAAACGTTACCCAGCACTGACACTGCATTTTCTGAGGAATAATGAATGATAGGTCATCGAAGCTGAGAAATGGGTTTTTCCATTTTCTTTATTCAAATAATAATGTAGATAATGTGGCTTAGTATTATAGCCACATATCCTTTGAAGGTGGAAGCCTAGGTGTGAATGATAATTAACCCCTTACTTGCTGTTTAAATAAAACCTTCAGTAAGTAAAGCACACCCTCTAATCTTATCCGTAAAATAATAATGATAATAATAGTAATAATAATAATATCTCCCAATAGCCAGTATTATTGTACAGAGCAAATGAAATAAGAAATATGTAGCAAGGTGAATTGTAAAGAACAATACAAATCAAAGGTTTTAATGCCTAATTAACCTTTTTTCTCACTTCCATGCTTGACACTTGGGGTAATGAATAATGTGTAATTATTTAGCCAAAAGGACTAAAAAGATTAACCCTTTTGTGTCAAGTGTTGCCATATGCATCAACATACATGAATCTGATAGACTTAATGAGTAAAAGAGGCCAGACCCAGGAGAGCCTGTGCGATATGACTCCCTTTGTTTAATGTTCTGCAATTAGAAAACTAATCTTTGGTGATAGAGAAGAATATTAGTAACCTTGAGTGTGTGTGTATGGGGGAAGGGTGTTCAGGATAAAGACTTCTGGGGGACTGGTAATGTTCTAGATCTTCATCTAGGGATAAGTGACATGGCTGTGTTCACCTTGTACAGCTTCACTGATCTGAATAGTCGTGATTTGTGCACTTTACTGTAGGTATTTATACTTGAGTTTAAAAAAACAGTTAAGAAGAAGTTTTGAAAAAGAAAATCAAATAAGTATAATTGCTTGTTCTGCTTTCAACAAGCGTGAAAAAAATAAGCTTCTGCCCTCAGGTCCATTCACCTCATTTCAGCACTAACACACGGACACGGGCGTCACTCTCCACAGCTCTAAGCAGTCTGCCATCACACGCGCATGCCCGCACACACGCACGCACACGCACGCACACGCGTAAACACTGCTATAATCAAATGGGACTCTGCTTTGGTCAACCTTGTCTCCATATTGTGCTCTAAATACGTGGTTTTTGACAAAATTGGTCTTTCTTTTTCCTTGTCTATAAATCTACAATCTCTAATTGCACTTTAAATTTTTTTGGTTTTTTTTTTTTTAAAGATTTTATTTATTTTTTGAGAGAGAGACAGAGACAGAGCATGAACAGTGGGGAGGAGGCAGAGGGAGAAGGAGAAGCAGATTCTCTGCTGATTGGGGAACCTGATGCAGGGCTTGATCCCAGGACCCTGAGATCATGACCTGAGCAGAAGGCAGATGTTTAACCCAGTGAGCCACCCAGGTGTTCCACTTGAAGTTCTTTCTTAAGTATTTAAGACACTGTGACCTTTATGGGACTCATGGGTCCCATTTACTCCATATCATATCCTCATTGTGCTATTTTCCAAACCTTTGTTTTTTACTTTGTTTATGTACATATCACTCATTTTCCCAAAATATATATGTGTTTCATGAAAATAAGACCAACAATGTTTTAATTGAGAGCTAGACTTACAATAGTAATCAAATATATTTTTAACATTAGATTTTATTTATCTTTAAAAAGAGAATACTTTATTAGTACAAAACCAAGAAAAAAAAAGCTATAAAAATATATAAAAGCTATGTAAGGAAAATTAAGTCTCTTTCCCACCATAACCTCTAAGCATCCCATTTCCTTCTTCCAAGTAACAAATGTTGCTATTTTTCTTGTACAGATCTCCATCAACATCTGTGAATAATCTTTGCCTATGCAATTAGCTTTGTGTTTTATAAATTGGTAGCTTACAGCAGGCATTATTTTATACTGTGTTTCGTTAAGTGAATCCTGTATCTTGAAGATCCTCCACATTGATAAATAAAGTGAATTTAAAGTATCCAAAGAACTTATGGAAGTACGGAGACTTGAAATTATGAGACCATATCATTTTGGCAAATATTCTGAAATTGCCTTCTTGACATCATCACTGTAGACTGTTCTTGGACTCATTTTGTCACTTTGGGAGGAATTTAAAAAGCAATGTTTATGTATTGAATAGGCTGAAATTTATTTTTTTCCATTTTGTCCATGTGCTTTTCCCTTATCCTTCACATGAGTGTACTGAATAAATATTTAGTCTATTGTTCTTGAAGTGTACTCCGAAAACTATGTGAAATGTTCCTAATTATTTTCTTATTGTTTGTTGCATTTTAGCCAGGAGTTTGTTTAAATTGTATTTCAGAACTTTGGATCTTATAAGATTTTGAGTAATATCCCACTGAGATACAAGTGCAAATGGTTTCCCTCTGGATTCCTCTGTACCAGGGAAAGACAACTTGGAATTCTAAACAGATTAAAAATAGTGGTTGCTGTTCATTTGGGCTCTCTTAGAAAAGAAAGCTCTCTTGACAAATCCCTCTGCTTATTAGACAAAGTGCAAAAGCATTACATCTGGAGTTCATAAGCCATTGTTTTTTGGGACTGATTCATCATGCAATCCCTTCTACTCTTGAAATAAACCCATGAGTATTTGTTAAGTAAGATGCTATATGCTCACTAATGTCGACACATAAATGCCCACAAACCCCTCTCTGAGCTCAAGCTCCCTATAGAGTTATGCCCTTAAAAAAATCTTATAAAATGGAATTGCAGCACAGTTTTCAAATTGGCAGATATTGTTTTAACATTATCTTGTAATGGATTTCTGAATTCAGCTGCAAGAATTATTCTTATTCCTTAGAACCAACAACCCCCCCCCTTTTATTAATTCAAAGTGCTTTTTTTGATGTATTTCCTTTTGATTGAAAAGAAAAAAAAGAAAGAAAACTGGGATTATTTTTGAAACATGCAATCCCCAGTTAGCTCAGAATTTATTTTCCTTCCTCAAATCTTGAAGAATGTTATTTTTTTTTCCACATCTTTAGACTGTCAGAATCCAAACTATTGATTTGGCAAGAATAAAATTTAAGGAAACATACAGTAAAAGGCCTATTTATTTGAGACAGGGATTTTTAGAGGATTTCAGATATTTGAGAGGAGCTGGAGCTACACATAGGTTCTGCTGCTCTTAGAATTCCTTAAAATGCCATTCTAAAAGATGACTGCAATTCAGATCACTGAAATGCTTTGATGTCTTGTTTTTTTCTTTTGCAGATTGTAATCCACATGTTCCCAAGGCCATTCCCTAGAGTATAATTTAATGTAATTGACAGTCATTGTTCCTTGAAAAGTTTGAATTAAATTAACATAAGCATGAATGAAACTGACCAAATAACCATACACAGATTTTATTTTATTTTTTCCTTTAGGATCAGTGACAACATTATGTATAAAATGAACATTTGGCTATTAGATCCTCACTGAATCACTCCAAATTTGATTAAAAGTGGATATCTTGGTGTGTAGTAATTTAGGTTCGTGAAAAACTGTTAGGTTTCCCATTTAGTTCTTGGGTTTATTGAAGAACAGGATTATTTTATGTGTGTAGTGATGAATTTGGCTCTTTTTCTTTTTTACACTAAGATCAAATACAGACTGCAAAACTGACCGAGCATGAAATTGTTTTTAGAAATTGTGGGAGCTAGTTTAGATGGCAAGAATCAGATGAACAGTTGTTAGTAAAAGTGTGGGTGTGGAAAGGATGATGGTAACGGACAGCGAAGGATAAAAGTGGAGAGATAATAGTACAGAGAAAAAAACACGCAAGTGACAAATATCTCTATAGAGAATTTGCATGTTAAGCCACGTGCTTAAAAGCATACAGGTTTTGGGGAGGAAAAAATTCTCATTGCTTTGACTTTTTTCATGGAAGACCAGCAAGGGTTTGGGGTCTTACGGTAACCGCCACTGCAAGGCAATTAGATTTCATTATGGCTGTGCTTATGCAATACTAATTAACATGCCTGTTGTGCGGTTTTCCTTATTTGACCATGTGACAGCCCACAGGTCTGACACCCTCTGTGAACCAACAGCTGAGGAGAATTTCAACGTGGCAGATTTTGTACAAAATACACCCAAACAAAAATGTAATCACACTCTTCCTGAACAACTGCATTAACAGAATGTGTTACAGCAGATCTACAATTAGTGGATTGCATTCATTTGTACTGAGGAAAAAAATAAAGGAGACGAGGCATGATTCGAGCCTGTGCATACAAATGCTTATACCTTGGGTCTAGAATTGAAAAGTGTAATAACATTGTATTATGTTATTATGGAAAGTAACTTTTTGCCATTAAAATCAGATCTAAGAAGTCATCATTAGAAACGGGGTGGTCAGTGTGTATACAGCACCATTACGAATCTGTAGAAAGACCAGATAACTTATTAAACCTGCATATGTTACGAATTTAAGAGTCTGGATGTTGGCATATTTTGTGTTTGTTTGTTTGTTCTTGTGGAACTGAGGGTACTTTGGTTAACAAAATCAGATATAGTCACTGGCTACATAGATTGTATAGTCCAGTCTTGAGGTTGGGATAGAGACTATAGCTCTAGCAATAAATATGAAATTAACACTGTGATATAGGAGAGGGGGTTGGTGCTGTGAGATTTTACATAGCAGTATTCACCAGCTGTCATTAAGGAAGTTTTCCTTAGGAAATGAGAATTTGTGGAGACCCAAGATCCCATTGGAGATGACACAGGTGAACTGAGGACATTAGGATACTGGGTCATATACTTTGCTGCACATTAGAAGAAACTTAGGAATTTTGAGTTTCTTTAACTTACTGATGCCTAGGTCTCATCTCTAGAAAATCTGATTTAATTATTCAGAGTATGACCTGGGCATTGGGAGTTTTTTAATATCTTCAGGTGATTTTGATGCACAGCAACATTTAAGAACTGCTGGGGAGACGTTCCAGGCAGATGAAAAGGCCTCTGGTATGATGAAGCATGGCAAAACCTTAAAAATGCTGA
Source organism: Mellivora capensis (assembly GCA_004024625.1). Classification (NCBI taxonomy): domain Eukaryota; kingdom Metazoa; phylum Chordata; class Mammalia; order Carnivora; family Mustelidae; genus Mellivora; species Mellivora capensis. The sequence continues at coordinate 37,724 of PISX010005763.1, read as the reverse complement.
AAGGTCAGCTACTGCTTCTGGAAGGCAAAGAGAGGAGGGAGGGAGTGGAGAGAGGCATGTGCAGCTTGAGACCGAAGAGCTAGGAAAGAAGCCAGGCTGTGCAGGGCCTTGTAGACCAAGACACAGAGTGAGTTAGGTCTTTGCTCTATAATAATTGGAAGCCATTCAACTCATTTAGGAGACACGTTACCCACCTCCCACCTTTTTTCCAGGAAAAACGTTAACAGGGTTGACTTTGCTTTTCTCTCATATTTTGACTTCTTGAATTTCTAGTACTTTTAAATGAACAGGAGTAATTTTTTGAGATCATTGGTCACTGGAGAAACATAAAGCTTTTCCTTTTTCTTCAGTCTTAAGTTATCACAAAGCTGGAAAATCTATAAAAGATAGAGATGATTCTTAAACAGTCACTAATTAAAGTTCCAACCCTTCCGGTCTCCCAGCCACCAGCGGGGGCTCTACACCAGTCCGAGTTTTCAACTTGAGTTGCACATGGCAATTACTAAGGATAGGTATGTGTATTACTTAGAGCGGTTTTAGGTTCACGGCAAAATTAAGAGGAAGGTACAGAGGTTTCACATATACCTCTTGCCTCTGCAGGTGCATAGTCTTCCTCATTGTCAATATCTCCCATCAGGGTGTTGTGTTTGTTACAATTGATCAACCTCATCCGGAGTCCATAGTTTACGCTGTGGTTTACTCTTGTTATACAATCTGTGGGTTTGAGCAAATATAGAATGACATGTATCCATCAATATGTTATCACACAGAATATTTTCACTGCCTTAAAAATGCTCTGTTTTCTACAACTCATCACCCTCTCCCCCCAGTTCCCAGGCAATCTCTGGCAACCACTGATCTTTTCATTGTCTGCGTAATTTTGCTTTTTTCAAAATATCCTATAGTTGGAATCATACAGTATGAATTTCCTCCATGTCTTTTCATGGCTGGATAGCTCATTTCTTTTTAATGTTGAATAGTATTCCATTATCTAGATGTACCAACGTTCATTTGTCCTTTATCTATGAAGGACATCTCGGTTCCCCCTAAGTTTTGGCAATTATGAGTAAAGTTGCTATAAACATCCGTCTTTAGGATTTTGTTTGGATATAAGTTTTTAACTGTTTTAGATTAAATACTAAAGGACATGACTCATGGTGGCTAGAGGGCAATTTTTACAAATACAGATGTCTAGGCCCAAACCAGACAACCTAGGTGTGATGAACATAGTTTCCGAGATCCATAGATGGCTCTAACATTCAGCTCAAGTTAATAATTACTGGATAAGTCTTTTCGAATTTAGCTGAACTTTGGGCACATTATTCTTCAAAAGGAACACGAATCTCTTGGTTTTTGGAAATGAGAGGAAGTTAAAATGAACACCCAAAGGTGTTTGTCTAAGTGCACTCTTTTCACAGCACAGAGATGATTTCTTTCAAGGCAGATCCAGTTAAAAGAAACAGCTTCCAGAATGCTTGTGATGAGATGACATATTCCCTGCCTCCTCTGGAAGTTTGCCATGGACTGTATCACATTTACCATATTATATTTCCAATAGTCTGTCATCTAGGATCTAATTTTAAACACTTGTACTTCTATCACTTGGTTCTGATTATTTTCCCACATTTATGTCAAGTCCACACTGTCTTATCAATGCCTCTGCTTTTCTGGACCCCAGTTGAACACTCAGGGTCTGTACATTTACGGGAGGACAAAGAAACTGGCAAACAAAAGAAGTAAAAGAAGTTTGTACAGGATAGAAAGGGAAGGAAACAGACCTTGAACATGGGTAGAAAGGAGAAAAGCAGACCACGTCTGGGATAGAAGGCACAGTGACATGAAGAGGCATACTCTTTCCTAGCTCTTCATTCTCAAGCTGCACATGAAGGCATAGTTATGGAACCTTTGGGTGTTCAATTAGAAAGAGTAAGAAGAGTCACTGGACAAGTGCCAAGAAGGTTGAAAAACCAGGCAGCAGATGCATGGGTCTGTCAATGGATGGCTACCCAAGGAGGCAAGGCATTAAGCCTGTGGGTTATTCAGCAAAGCCTCCTCAACCAAATAATGAATGGCATTAAAACCATCAAAGGATTCAGTGATAGGGAAATGAAGCCTTTTGGATGAAGAGTTCCAGGGAAATTCTGAAGGCTGTGACACAGATGTAGGGAAATTCTCAGCATGAACTGAACAATATTCAAATAAAGTTTGAACGTTAGATCTCAGAATGAGTATTAGAACCATACCAACTAGCACCAGGGAAGAACAGAGTCATTTAATAATAATTCTTAGGAACTCAGGCATGTAAAATGATTTTCTAAAGGTCAAGGCTGGCAGATTATGCCTTTCACCTCCACTGAATTTCAGAGCTGGAAAGGAACTCCCAAATGATCCGGCCCGAACAAGTGAGGAAACTGAGGCTAACTGATTTACCAAGCTAAGAAACATGGGAGAGCTGAGCTTAGAATCCGGACTGCTCAACTCAACAGGCGTTTTGTCTTCTTACTCTGTCATGTCTTCAGACCAGGGGAAAATATAAGGAGACTGAATTGCAGTGGGGAAAGGTCATGGAAAATTGTAATGAGGGTTATTCGATACTGTGGAAATGTAGTTTTGAAGGTGGTGTGCCCTAACAGTCACAGCTGACGAAATGGCAAGTTACCATCAGCAGAGGAGTGAACCGAACACCTTGGGGGGCGGGGAGGGGATTCAGGAGACTTGAGTTCAAATTCATTTCTGTTATGGACAAATTCCTTCATGCATTCATTCATGCATTCATGTCTGCCTCTTATGTACATGTCAGCATGCTTGGCACTGGAGAGTAAAATAGACGATTCCCGTAAGGTGCTTATAACTGGTGTGGAAGAGAAAACATGTGAACATGATGACAATAAAACACTGGTTTTGAAAAATCTGTTCTGATGTCTAGAATAGATCAGTAGCCAGGAAATCTGAGAAGACGGAGGTGTTATTTTCATCTCTTGTGGTGAATAGAATTATGGGAGCCAAGGAAATTTCATAGACAAAAAAAGTAGAATTTGAACTAGATTTTGAATGGTAAGTAGGATCTGGTTGGTGAGGAAGAAGGAGGAAGCATTTTCGAAAGAGGGAAAAGGGAGGCATGTGTGAATAAAATCAGTGGTGTTTCATTGAATGGGAAACACTTTGAAAATAAAGTTAGGGAAGTGAATTGAAATTACATCCAGGCAAACCCAAAATATTAGGCTAAGTGCCCTTTAAATTTGCACTAAAATGGGGGGTGGGGCACTGGAATAGAGAGGTGGCATGGGTGGTGTGGGGATGTGTTTTAGAGGGAGCCGAGGGCGATTTGGAGAGAACAAAGAATCAATGTCTAGAGGTGCGTTAAGTCAGGGCTGCAAAATCTTCATTCAGACTAATTGAGAGCAGGACTTCGAGAAGCAGCTGTAAAGACTATGACACAGATGAAAGAGCGGAGGAATGACAGGCAACGTCTGCCAATTAGATGGAACTAAAAGAAGGGAGATGGGGACTCCAAGTTACTTCAAAGATTTTGAGCCTGGGTGACATTGAAAAAGACAGAGTCGTGAAAGTAAATATGGAATGCAAATATTTCCATAACACTCATCATAGTCTCATACTTTGAAGAAGTAACTCATACTTTCACGCACATATAAATCTGCCATACATGTTATATATTGTGTTTACACCACATGGGTAGCAATGTGTACGCTGTAACTTGAATCATTTTTGCAGATTAGCATAGACTCAGAGCCAAAGAGAAATTGATACAGAATTTAATATGTAGCGCAGTAGGGAAATCCCATGTTCCTTATTGCTCTTATTCAAGCCAGTGACTCTGCCTCAAGTTTTATCACTTGCAAAACTGTCTTACATATTCCAGAATATATTCTAAGAAAGAGTTATTTAGACAGTTAATTTAGTCTGCAGAGCAGCCACTCGGAATTGAAGATAATCGATAGTAGCTTAAGAGTCAGGCTCTAACTAGATCTTTAGGCAGGGACCCCAAGAGATGATTATTCCTTCTAACTCAATTTAGTACAATGTAGAAAGCATGAATGTAGCAGCCCAACCCATCTGTTCTTTTTTCTAATTTTAAAGAGGTTATTTTTGTATCAGTCTTTGGAATTTTTAATTATGTCCCTGCTATGCTACACAAGACACTGATGCTAACAGGCTGAAAGAAAAAAGAAAAAAAACAAAAAACTGTTGGTAAGAGGAAGAACAAAGTGTGGTACATTAAATCTTGTTGTTTTGCCAATTGGTACTCTTCCCTCCCGCCTTTTTTTTGGGGGGGGGGGCGGCTTCACACCCAACGTGGTGCTTGAACTCACAACACTGAGATCAGTAGTCACACACTCTACCAACTGAGCCATGGTTTACTATTTAATAAACCGTGTTACCTTCTGCTTTTCCTCTCTCTCTCTTTCTCTCCATCTAGGTGGTGGTTGTTATTGCTCTTTTTTTTTTTCTTCTTTTCTTTTCATTAAGACCTCAACATTTTAGAGAATGGGTAGCACCAGAATTTCTTTATAGGAGAGGTGCAGGGCTACCATCTGACTGAAATAGAGGCTTTTGGGGGACTCAAACTGCATTGGAAGAAGAGAGAGGTTTTCTTATTTTTTTTTTAAGATTTTATTTATTATTTGACAAAGCTCACAAGTAGGCAGAGAGGCAGGAAGAGAGAGAGGGGGAAGCAGGCTCCCTGCTGAGCAGAGAGCCTGATGTGGGGCTCGATCCCAGAACCCTGGGATCATGACCTGAGCCGAAGGCAGAGGCTTTAACCCACTGAGCCACCCAGGAACCCCAAGATGGGTTTTCAACATTTAAAATATATGGTGCTGATATAAGAGGATAACAAAATTTTCTAAAAATATTTTTATTCATACTTTCCATGATATTTTTAGAGTCTGATTTCCCAGTATGTGTTTACTATTAGTAGTAATACTGTTGTCAGGATAATTACTAACGGTGACAGGGAGTAATGCTAAGCAGGTGCCATCATGGCTGATAATATCAGTAATTGCATTAGCAAAATGCAGTTGACGAAATGATAGTCAGGAGTGGCTTCTGACTATTGGTATGTAGACTTTATGATAGAATGACATAGATTTATTTTGTACAGAGATCCATGTATTTATTCACTTATCACTTTATCCACTCATCAAAGGTTGAATGTGTTCCTCTCGCACATATCATTGTGGATATCTAATTCACATGTGAACAAAAATAAAAATAAGTTTTTGATTATCACTTATTTGCCAAACAGTCATAAACAGTCATATGAAAAATTCCCTTTTCGAACCCCCCTTGTACTCCTAATAATGGCTAAAATGAGACTTCCCTTTTAGTTTGGAAACCAGTTGTCAAATATTATAACTTACAGAATTATTGGAGGCACAGTGGGGTCACTAAGCACATGACTAGCTAAACTGCTCAGTTTTGGCACATACTAGCTCTGCGTCTTCAGGCAAGTTTCTTGACCTCTCTGAGCCACAGTTTTCTCATTATTAAGATGACGATAATAGTAGTACAGACCCCAGAAAGTGGCTGTAAAGATTGAACTTATAACACATGTAAATTACTGAGAATAATGCCTGTTCGTAGTGAGCACTAAATCTGAGTATAACTGTTATCACTCTAAGGCCTCACTTATTTTCATATGAGTGTAAGTCTTAAGCTAAACCTCTTTCACTTTGCACAATCACTCCTAAATGACTGTGAGTTGTACTAGCTAAGCAAATAAAACCAATGAGCCAGTAAGTGTACCTGTGTATATTTCTATATTTTTAATGTATATTCTTGGTCTAGAAATTCTTAAAAGTTTTGGTGATTGTGGACCCCAAATCTAGGTGTTGCTGCCATATTTCCAAATCTCTTCTACTATGGTTCATCTCACTCTGTTATTCTGAAGGGTTTAAAATCAACTATAATTTCAAGTGCCTATTGGAAAATATACTAAATATCCTCTAAATAATAAATAAAAGTATACATTAATATAGCTGACATATGTACTTGGAAGGCAACAGCAGCCTCTGGCTATGACTTTTATATTGAGAAAGTGACCCAGAAAATGGCCGAGGAAATTTCGTCATTTATTTCCCACTTCCAAACCAAAGTCTCGGATGCCTTTATGTCCCAATCAGATGAAGTCAGCTTTAGATTGTGAATAAAATGCAAATTGAGGGTGCCTGGGTGGCTCAGTGGGTTAAAGCCTCTGCCTTCTGCCTTCTGCTCGGGTCGTGATCCCGGGGTCCTGGGATCGAGCCCCTCGTAGGGCTCTCTGCTCAGCAGGGAGCCTGCTTCCCACCCCCCCCCTCCTCCTGCCTCTCTGCCTACTTGTGATCTCTGTCAAATAAATTTAAAAAAAAAAAACTTTAAAATGCAAATTGAGTGAGGGAATATTTTATCTTTCCTGTTCAGATTTTTTTTCATCAACATCCGATAGAAAACAGCACTAATACTTTTCTCCTTAAAATGGACAAATAACCTTTCGTGTTTTGTTTTTTATTTTTTTGTGTTGTTGGTTTTTTTTTTTTTTTTTTTTTTTTTTTTTTTTTTTTTTTTTTTTTTTTTTTTTTTTTTTTTTTTTTGATGATTTTATTTATTTATTTGACAGAGACGCAGCAAGAGGGAACACAAGGCAGGGGAGTGAGAGAGGGAGAAGCGGGCTTCCGGCTGAGCAGGGACCTGATGTGGGGCTCGATGCCAGGACCCTGGGATCGTAACCTGAGCCGAAGGCAGATGCCCAAGGACTGAGCCACCCAGGCACCCCTAAACTCTCATTTTAATCCTTCCATACTGGAATTCATGGGACTTAATATGCTACCACATTCAATGATAGAAATTATTAGTTCCCTCAGAATACACATTCATTTCTAGAGAGGAACATGCAACAGGGTCCCCATGCCTCAGTCTTTCTATATTGCTACAAACCAAACAGGTCTATACTGACAACCCATGACCATGGCCAACACCAACCTTCTGGCTAAGCTCCCTGAGTGGGTCAAGTTGGACGCTACTCTTCTAGCTCCAGTCAGTCCTTAAAATGACCCCCACAATGGCTGAAACCTTCTGCAACTTGTGAAATGCTTTGAGCAGCAACTCCCCCGCTCCTCTGTTTCTGAACTGTATCACAGTAACTGTGAAATAATAATTGTTGTTTAAACCCGGCCCAAAGCACAATAGGTTAAGCTGTATGTAGAGAGTACTGTGTTAATGTGAAAACTTGTATTCCTAGACTATTTCTCAGGTATAAATACAGATTGCTCAGGATGAATGCTCCATGGGTGAGTTGCGTAATGAGTAATGAAGGACAAGATAGATGAAATTCTTTGATAAACTGTGGGAGGCAAAAATAAGCAACCCATATGTCTGGTTGGGCGATAAGTTAGAAGGATTATTTTGACATCATATTTATTCCTATAATGTAAATATCCCATGTTTATAACAGAGTGGAAATGTCTACATTTATCCATGTGACTAATACTAGGAAACCTCTACTGTGTCGATGTATGAAATAATCTACCTTCTTGCCTTCCCAGTGCTTACAGTTGAATAGGAAAGATGGATAAATGAGACAGCAATAAAAATATAAGGGCAAGAACTAGGGATAAACTAAGGTTTCTCTGGGATCACTGAAGATTAGGGAATGTTTTCAGAAGACTTCAATCTCCACTTCACCTTTGTAAGGAGATAAATTGCTGGGCTTCCTTTCTAAATGAGAAGAGGAGTGATATAAAATGGACCCAAGTAGTTCTCTTTAGTGGAAAAACTTTCCTTCTCAACACCAAGTGACATGCCTTATAGGTGTCCTGGAAGTTAAAACCTATAAATATTCTACCTCATTAAGCATAAGGACCAGCCACAGGCATATGCCACTAGTGTCCACTTTCCTTCAGAGGGTTAGGGTGATGGGAAGAGAAAGGGTCTGCTTACCAGATGGAGCTTGTCAGATTAGCAGTCGGAGCAGAGTAAATATCACTGTCATATTGTGTTTTGAAGCACAAAGAACCCCCTTTGTATAACGCATGTGCATATTTAATCGTTTAAAACAAAACAGCTCGGCAGAAGGTTGGCTGATAGTTGTACCTCGAGCAGAGTGGCCATTGCCTGAAGGCACGTTTCTGCTTTCCTCATAATAAGGAACATTAGCAACCAGTGGCTCGAGAAAGGCAGAGTCAAATAAGTCTCTGGGGGCCCAGCCGGCCACATGAAGTGAGAGCCGTTAGACACAGCGATGAGATTACTGCTCCAGAAAGGGTTCACCACATATATCATTACCATGTAGACTTTCCAGGCCTGCCAGCTCACTCAACTTACAAATGTCAAACACGATTTAAAAGGTTATTATACTATCGAGAGGGAAGGGGGATGATTTTCCATCCCTGAAATTTCTTATTTCATTCTGGGGCACCCATTGTGCGTCTCACAAACTCCAATATTGCTAAGTAACCTGCTTCTATCTTTAATAAGTGTTTTGTGGACCTTAAATTGGAAGAACCATTTTCACTTTATTTGTATGAGGAAATCTGATCTTTCCTAGTCCAATAACAGTGCGATAAATTTGGTATGTGCATCTATGTATTGTGCTTAGAAGAGCGTTCTGACGAGGGGAGTCAACTTATTTGCAAAGTGTCAGGGAGAGGATACGTAGGTAAATGTAGTTTTTGGCAAATGCATCTGTAAGTCTGCAGTATTTCACACTGAAATGATCAGATGCAGTTCTTGATATTGCATTATTTATATCTCTCCGGGTTTTGTTATAACTGGTCTTTAAAGAGTCTACTTTCCCAGCTCTTTGACTCGCCTGGGAATGTTTATTGCTCATAAGGACTCTATCAGTTGTCCTCAGTAATGAGTTGATTTAAGCAGTTACGTTTGAAAAGTTGCTCAATAAAAGTAGATGGCTGTCTTGCCTTGATTTTTACAGAGATTTTGGCCCTTGTTTAGCAACATTTGAAAAATAAATACTCCTCAGTGTAGCTGTGAAAAGATACAATAAACATCCAGTTGTCATGGTGGAATTTTTAAACGCAGCATTCCTGCAAGAGGTACAAACCAAGGAATTTCAGCTGCCTTTGTGGAAGCATGCCTCCTTTGATTTCCTAGCCGGTCACCCTGATTGCTTTTCTTAGTGTTAGACTATACAACTGAAGGTTGCCTACGTATCCAATTCCCAGAATGTGCCATGCACAGCAATACGTCAGCACTCTAAGCTGACACATTGTGGGGTGGTGTTCTCAGATGGGACGTGAAAAGGATAGGAGGATACAGTCCGTGGTGTTAAGATATTGTTGGTTTCCCCCTTTATCTGCAACTCTGAAACATTACATTTAAATCTCTGAATTTGGGGCACCTGGGTGGTTCAGTGGGTTAAAGCCTCTGTCTTTGGCTTGGGTCATGATCCCAGGGTCCTGGGATGGAGCCCCACATCGGGCTCTCTGCTCAGTGGAGAGCCTGCTTCCTCCTCTCTCTCTCTCTCTGCCTGCCTCTCTGCCTGCTTGTGATCTCCGTCTGTCAAATAAATAAATAAAGTCTTTAATAAAAAGTAAAAATAAAAAAATAAATCTCTGAATGCAACCCATGTTCACATGGGCATTGTCAAAATTGAATTAAAGCCCGTGGTAAAGAAACAAAACAAAACATATACATCCTCAGCTTGAGAGAGAACATCTTTGCTCCAAGTTCAGTACCTATTTTAAAATGATCATTTGCCATAAGTACCAAAAAAGTCACAAAAAAAGAAAAAGAAAACAAACAAAAAACTACTGTGATTTTGAAAATTTGCCAGACTTCCATGTAAAAATAATACTAAAAAGTTTAAATTTTTCCAGTTTTTCAGATAGAGGATTAAATTAGTTTTGCAATATTTAAATGCGAATGAACCTGGATATTTACTCAAGAATTTGTGTGTGTGTGTGTGTGTGTGTGTGTTATCCTTTACACTTTTTTTGAGGAAAAAAATTTTTTTGAGGAATTTATGTTGTATGTATTTATTTCAGTAATTTCTTTATTGTTATAAAAATAAATCAATAAGGCATGGAAATATTTTGGGTTGAGGAAATAATAAGAGCATCCCTTTCTCCTTCCTCTTTTACGTAGTCACATGTCACGTAAAAATGGAAGAATAATTTAAGTATTAAATGAAAATGAATGTATTTTCTATTTTAGTTTTCAAGTTCAAATGGTAAATAGTGTAATAATGTATCCATTTATTGAGTAACCAATGATATATTTATGTAAGTATTAGATTTTAAAAGAATCCCATTTAAATAAGTCACAAAATATGACTTTATTCTAATTGGGTAAAAGTTTCCTTTCACAAAAACCCACGTTTGTTTGTTTGTTTGATCGGGAACTCTGTTGTTACCTATGGAATACAATTTGATTAATAAAATGTAAATCCATCTACATCTTTTTAAAGCATTCAGTTATTTGGGCAATGCAGTATATAGGTATACATTCAAGATTATAAAGTATGAATATTAATATGAGGAACTACATCACACATTAAATTGCAGTGTGTCCCTTCTATTACAAAATCTTAGCATCTGCTAAATGTACATTTAAAAAATGCAATGTGACACTATTTCAAGAGATAAGTTCACTAATAGATCAATAAACTATTTTCTGAAAGCCAAATTGACTTTCAAAAATAAATCATTCTTTGAAAAAGATGGAGACATAAGCCACCCAACATAAAACTTGTTTATGTCAGTATGTGTGCAGGAGAAATTTATCTTCCTGTTATGGTTCTATAATAACAAAAATTCTTAAATGAGATCTCACAGTTAAGCACAAGAATTAGAGGAATGTGCCCCCCCTTCTCCTAGAAACCTTGTTTTCAAAAATCATTACAGCATTTATTTAGAAACCTTAGCTTGAAAATCAAATGTCGTACTGATGTTTTGCTCCCATCAGGAACAAAGGCATCATGTATGAAAGACATCATCTCTGCATCTGACAACATAGAAGATCACTTTTCACTCTAGTTATCCTTGAAAAATGTTCAATAATGTATTCTCATGACCTCCGTCAGCCTCAAAATGGATACCTTATCAACTTAAGCATCTTATTTTACAAAACAATAGCAGCTTTGGACATACATAACATAGCTCTAGCAAGAGCAGAAAGAACTTCTGTTCATCTCGAGTGTGCCTAGTGGCTCATGCTTCTGGAATGATTCCTTCATCTGCTCTCTCCTGGAAGAAGCCACTGGATGATGATGAAAGGCTCATAAAAAGGATTGCCAGATTTAACAAATAAAAATATTTGTATTAAATTTGATTATCTGGCAACTCTACCCTTAATAGCTTGGCTCTCAAATTAATCTCCAGACCAGTATTTTTGGTTTCCTTCCCAGATGAGTGAAAGCAACTGCTCTGTCTGCAAAAGACAAAATGTAAATCTTTTCATCTCTAGAGACTGTGACCCAGATGAAACATCCCTCTGGACAATCCCAGGAAGAATCAAACATTTATATCAGCAAAAACCACATTTGTGTCTGCTCCAGGGATGACGCTGACATTTAAAGCAGTAAAAATTGAAAAACAGCAAGCGTAAAACTTAGAAGATTTTAATGAAATTAATGATTTTAGTGATTCAGTAATAAATGATTTTAGAATCAAATTAAAATCAAAGAAAGATTTTTTAAAAATATTTTATTTATTTATTTGACAGAGATCACAAGTAGGCAGAGAGGCAGGCAGAGAGAGAGAGGGGGAAGCAGGCTCCCTGCTGAGCAGAGAGCCCGATGTGGGGCTCGATCCCAGGACCCTGAGATCATGACCTGAGCTGAAGGCAGAGGCTTAACCCACTGAGCCACCCAGGCACCCCCAAAGAAAGGTTTTTAAGGAAATCTTCATTCCTTCATATAAACTCTCCCTCTACAGACATTTCACAGTAAAAGAAAATGGGGAGAAAGTAGTAGTTAGACATTTGCTCTTTCTTGTATTAAAAAAGGTTTGAAAATGTCAAGTTCATTTTCTATGGAGGATGGCCATCCAGAGATTGGTCATTCAGAATAAGATGGCCTCTCCTATGATTCCAATGGTTTAGAAAAGACCTCCTCTTATTTTATATTTCTATCATTGGATCACAAACCAGATTTTAAGTACATCTACAGTCAAGTCTATAGCACATTTATGGGAAAATTAACCATCTTGTTAGGAAGCTAAATCAAAACATGAAAATTTAGTCCCTATTTATATTCCGATAGTCTCTGAAAAAAAAAAAAAAAAGTTTTGGATTAAATCATTTTCCCTATGTGTCTAATAGAGCATTGCAACCAGTTGAAAATCTATGAGAAATTAAATTGAGAAAGATATTTTTGGAGTCCCCTTTGAAGAAATTAACTTCCTTTTTTTTTTTTAAGATTTTATTTATTTGTCAGAGAGAGAGAGAGCAAGAGAGAGTGAGCACAGGCAGACAGAGTGTCAGGCAGAGGCAAAGGGAGAAGCAGGCTCCCCGCGGAGCAAAGAGCCCGATGTGGAACTCGATCCCAGGACGCTGGGATCATGACCTGAGCCGAAGGCAGCCGCTTAACCAACTGAGCCACCCAGGCGTCCCTAACTTCCTTTTTTTGTGTACCAAGAATACTAAAACAGATAAGGAAGCAAGGCAATGGCTCCAGTTCTGTTTGGAGTATCAGATCTCTACAAGTGGGGATATCTGAGAAGAAAAGATTTTATCTGTGTCTGTTTAACTTGCTGTTCAGGTCAAATCTGCTTCTAGAAAAAAGAAAAAAAAATCCAGAGAGAGTAAGTGTGTTCTTCAGAAAAACTATACATTTCTTTCTGCTTGAGATGTCTCAAAATTAAACGGTATTACAAAAATTTATATAATCTTGTTTCACTGAAGACCCAAGCTCTGTTTTCAGAACAATTGCTCAATATTCTGATAGATAAAAAATAATTTAGAACAATTCTCTATAATATAGCAAGATTTACAAATCCAATGTCTTACATTTAAATGTAGAATTTAATGTGGGGAGTAGTGATGAGCTTTAAGTGGGGAAAAAAAAAAAGAGCCCATAATGGATGAGTCCTGATACAGTCTTTTGTCATGAGTAAAGAGGCTAATGTAATATAAGCACTCATGAGTAATCAGATGTCTTCTGTTGAGTGAATTGAAATGTCATAGCAGAAGTAATCCACCATACATTTTATTATGAATTTTTGTGGGTAGATTTAAATTCATTTTCTGACTCATTTAATTCATTGAATCAAAACAAAATCTAAGATGCATGAAAAAATCGATTTCAGTGATAAGAGATTTACCCCAATGTATGTATTCATTTCTAATTTTTCCTCTTTTCCTCATCAGCTGACTAGGCTGTAATTTGTGTAGTCATTTCTTTGCAGCTTTGTTTCTAGTTTTTGCCAAAGGCCACACAACTATATACAGCTAGCATTTCCAACAGTGTTGTATGGTTGCATGTACGCTAGAAATGTCTTAGTGTTTTCAGGAGCTCTGAGCAAGTGTGTCTTTGATATGATTTCTCAGACCATAGGTAAGTGATTTTTTCCCATTTTTTAAAATTTGAGAATAGTTGACACACGTTTACATTAATTTCAGGTGTACGACATAGTGATTCAAAAACATATATTATGTTGTGCTCACCACAAATGTTAACTACCCTCTGTCACCATATGCTATTGTAGTATGATTGACTGTATTCCCTATGCTGTACTTTTTACTCCCATGACTAATTCATTCCGTAACTGGAAGGCTGTATCTCTCACTCACCTCCCCCCATTTTGCCCATCCCCCCACCCCATTTCCCTTTCCCCTCACAACCATTAGTTGGTTCTCTATATTTATAGGTCAGATTATACTTTTTTTTGTTTATGCATTTATTTTCTAGTTCCACATATAAATGAAATCATATGATATTTGTCTTTCTCTAAGTTACTTCACTTAACATAATACCCTCTAGGTCTACTCATATTGGCATAAATGGCAAGAGCTCATCCTTTTTTATGGCTGAGTAATATTCCTGTGTGTGTGTGTGTGTGTGTGTGTGTGTGTGTGTGTACCACACCTTTTTATCCATTCATCTCTTAATAAATACTTGTGTTGTTTCCACATCTTAGATATTACAAATAATGCTGCAATAAAACTAGGGATGCACATATCTTTTTGAATTAGTGTCTTCGTTTTCTCAGGGTGAATACTGAGTAGTGGGATTACGAGATCAGATGGTATTTATATTTTTAATTTTTTCAGGCATCTCCATACTGTTTACCACAGTTGCTGTACTAATTTATTTTCCCACCATCAGTGCATGAGAGGGTTCCTTCTTTTCCACCTCTTCACCAGCATTTGTTATTTCTAGTCTTTTTGATTCTGGCCATTTTGACAGGTATAAGGTGATATCTCATTGTGGTTTTGACTTGCATTTCCCTGATGATTAGTGAGGTGCAACATCTTTTCATGTGTGTTGGCCATCACCTATATGCCGTCTTTGGAAAAATAGCCTCTCCTTTTCTAATTGGATTTTTTGGTTTTTTTGTTTTGTTTTTTTTTTTTAGCGTTGTATCATATAAGTTCTTTATGTATGTAGTAACCCCTTATTGGATAAATCATTTATAAATATCTTCTCCTGTTCAGTAGTTTGCCTTTTTGTTTTATTGATGGTTTCCTTTGCTGCATAAAAGCTTTTGATTTTGATGTAGTCTGAATAGTTAATTCAAAACTAGTCTGAATAGTTTATTCAAAAAAACAAGTATTTTTGTTTCCCTTGCCTTAAGAGACATATCTAGAAAAATGTCACAATAGCCAACATCAAAGAAGATGATCCATATACTTGATCAACAGCATTTTCCAATATAGAGTCAATTGGAAATATATATTATTATTTATTTGACTTCTACGGTTTCCTATTAAATCATCTGACAAAGGTCCTCATCATCTTTGGTGTGAATATAGTTGCTAAAATTATTTTGAAGCCACTGACTGAGCCACCCAGGTGCCTTCTTAGCAACTTTCAAACATACAATACAGTATTATTAACTATAGTCAACTGGTAATACATTTGATCTCTATGACTTATTTATTTTATAGTTGGAGGTTTGTATGTTTTGATTCCCTTTACCCATCACCCCATCCCTGAGCTATTTTTAAAACAACCTGGGGACATGTGGATGACTCTTGATTTCAGGGTTATGAGTTCAAGCCCCATATTGGGTATGGAGCCTACATAAAAAAAATAAAACAAAACACCAACAAGAACACATTAGTGGCTTCAGGTATGTTTTAATCCTCATTATGCCTCATATCACCCATGTATTGTTTGAAAATTATAAACTTTATTTGTATTATCTGGAAGTATTTTTGAAGCCAGGTTTATAAATGCCTTTAGAAGAACAGAAAAACTAGCCACTTGGGTGGCTCAGTTAGTTAAGCATCTGCCTTCAGCTTAGGTGATGATTCCAGGGTCCTGGGATCAATCTCCATATTGGGCTCCCTGCTTAACTTCTCCCTCTCCCTTTGCCTGCTGCAACCCCTGCTTATGTACTCTCTGTCTCTCCTCTCTCTTTCTGTCAAATAAATAAATAAAATCTTAAAAAAAGAAGAAAAAAATAGAAAAACTCAACATTCCTGTATCTAACCCAGAACAGAAGAGAAAGTAAATGAGTCCTTTTTGTCTTACCTTTCAGTTTACACATAAATGGTTACTGAAGTAGTAAGACAGGAATATAGAAGCCCTTATCTCTTTTAAGAGTTTTAAGTGAGTGTGCCTAGAAAGGTCAGATAATTCATCAGTTTTGTCCTCTGGCCATATGGTAGAAAAGATAGATGCCTATACAAGCTGAAGAGTTTGATGACTGTATGTTTTCTTATGTGAAACTTTAACTGTCTTAAGTGAGAAGTACACATAGTTTGTATTATTAGTGAGTGAAAATTGTCTACCCTGAGCAAAGAGAGGAAACGGTCCTTCTTCTATCATGAGAATGAAATAGAAAACCTCACTTCAGAATTCAGTATGTCAGGTATTCATGGAAATGATTCAACACACCCATTTTTTTTAATTCAGAAATCTTAATTATCACCAAATCTATAAATCTACGACCTTTATCCGTCTTGCCTGATGGCTTTTAGAGTCATGCTTAATTTCACAGCTGACAGTACGAAGCTTATCTTCATTTTCAAAAATGTCTAATTGGAACCTAGCAGCTGTTTTCAATAAAAGAAAAAACCTCTTAGGTAAGAATGGTGTAACCTACTCCACCCTCCATCAAGGAAAGATTAAAGGAACAAGATAAAGCATATGTGTACATCCATTATTTCAAGTACCAATTTTTATTTTATCAGTCAGGATGGGTTAGGGGTCCTTGGGTAACCAAGTCTGAAAATTTCAGTGATTTTAAGGCAAAAAAATATTTTTTTGTCACACCCTCGGGTTAAATACTTATTGCAAGCTGACTGTGTCCTTGACTTTCTGTCACTATTGGGGGTGAAGGATTGTTGACAACCCATGACAATGGCAGAGGGAAAGGAGAGTTCCGGAGGCTGTTGCATCAGCATAAATCTTTAGTCTGTAGTAACACATGCCATATTCTCTCACAATTCATAGGCTGCAGCACGTCACATGACCACACAAAACCACAAGGAAGTCAGAAGGCAGTCTAGCCATGTATATGGAAGGAGGGGACGGCCACAGCCATTGGGCATGCTATGATAATGATAATACAGGTATTAACTGCCAATCTCCAACCCCAGTATTGACCCAGTTCTACCCACTTCATTAAGTCTGGATGCTGATTTGATTCCATATTTAGTTTATTGAGCTTTTACAAACTACATCTTGCCTTGGCCTCATTTTCTTTTTCTTTCTTTCTTTCTTTCTTTCTTTCTTTCTTTCTTTCTTTCTTCCTTTCTTTCTTTTTTTAAGGTTTTATTTATTTGACAGACAGAGATCACAAGTAGGCAGAGAGGCAGGCAGGTAGAGAGGAGGAAGCAGGCTCCCTGCTGAGCAGAGAGCCCGATGCGGGACTCGATCCCAGGACCCTGAGATCATGACCTGAGCCCAAGGCAGAGGCTTTAACCCACTGAGCCACCCAGGCGCCCCTTGGCCTCATTTTCTTTCAACAGGGTTCTCTTCTATCTATTATTGATGTGTCTGTTTGTTCATTTGTTTTTTTGGGGGGGTGGTTTATATTGTTTTGTTTTAAGGTGTTCTGTCTTAGGTGAAAAAAAGCATTAACCAATGTGTCATTAGTAACTAAGCCCAATAATTATGACATTGATTTAACAGGATTAAGATTTACAATAGCATGAGATTCTGCTATCAAAGAGTTCAGTGATCTTTTCTGACCATTTCCTGAGACTTACAGTTTCTGTGTTTTGCATGTCATGTTGTAAGTACTGGCGAGAATAGACCATGAATCGTAGAATACTAACATCACAGGGCTGACAAGGAAATGTTAAAAATATGTCATCTATTTTTTATATTTCAACAAGATGGTACACAAAGCTACATATGTCCGTCCACTTTGGGTGAGAGGGCCGACAGAGAAATTGTTATCACATAGTTGTTTTATTCAATTCATTGGAAAGAAACACAACGCATAACACCGCCATATGGAATATGGTCATAGGTTATTTATTAAAAATAAACTTTTCTGGGCGCCTACGTGGCTCGGTTGGTTGAGCGGCTGCCTTCAGCTCAGGTCATGATCCCGGACTTCCAGGATCTCATCCCTCATCGGGCTCCCAGCTCCTTGGGGAGTCCACTTCTCCCTCTGACTTCTCCTCTCTCATGCTCTCTCTCACTCATTCTCTCTCAAATAAATAAAATCTTTAAAAATAAATAAGTAAATAAATAAATAAACTTTTCTTTTGACCTTTTTGACTAAATGTCGGTGGTAGATTTCTTTTTTTTTAACACCAATTTTCAAATCAATCCATTTGGACATTTTATATTTATCTGCCTAGTTAAATCATCACCATTATGCTGTAAGTGCAGGGACAGTCTAAATAATAATGGTAATAATAATAATAATAAAATGTGGTATAGTGAGAAGAGTACTAGACCACATTACTGTGACTTATAAAGTTACTTCCTGTCTCCAGTCCTCACCTTCCTTTTTTTAAGATGAAGAAACCAAAATCGACCTTTACAAACTAATGCTATGAACTTGGAATTGCATGAAGGTCTTGTTTGCAGACCAGTCTTATTTAACCACATAAATAGAAGCATTGTAAGTGTGACGGTATATAAACAGGCACACAATTTTAAATGGAAATTAAATTTCATTATTCAGACCACATTGATTTTATCTGATCAAACTGCTCTCACATATTTGAATTCCAAGGTCTAAGAGTGAATGGCATTCTGTGATGAATTCCAACAAGTCTGGGCTTTATTTAATCAAATTTTACAGTGTTGGACCAAACAGTGAATGCCTATGAAGTTGACTTGTTTTCTCTCTTTATCTTTGGGATGCTTAATCTAATCAAATCATAACATTTAAGAGCTAGAAGTGACTTTGAGTTTATATCTTCTACTTCCTTACATTTAGGAAAACCAGGGTGTTATCAGTTAGGGATTTTATTCAACTGCTAGTAGAAGATAACCAAGAGTTCATGTCATAAAGAAAATTTGGATTAATGCACCCAAGGTATTCAGAAGGTTTTTTGGGGGGGCTTCCTTTCCTAGTTGTCTACATGTTTTGCAAGAAGGTCTGCACAGCCTCTTATTTGCAGAATAATGAGAATGACAAAAAGCTAAAGGCTAAGTGGACAGTGAGTCTTTCTCCTTTGAAAAAGACTCAGTATTTTTGCCTAAATTCTTTACCCAGCATTTGTTACAAGGTCTCACATTGCAAGGAAGGCTGAGCAATGTAGTTTTGTCACTGCTTATTATGCCTGCCCCCTAAACTAGGGTTCTATTAATAAAAAGGAAAAGGAAAATAAAAGTATTACACCAAAAACTGGTGGTCTCTGCCAAAGAGACCTATTTTACCATGACGGATAATAGTGGTATAATATTTCTATTACTTATAATTGCTATTTCGCTGGGCTGGAATCTCACCAAACCAGAGTTATAATTAATAAGAAACCGTGTAAACTGAAATTATAGGTTCTAAAGTGAAACTGACTTAAGCTCACACCAGGTTCCCACCAATTGTGCAAATTACTTCACATCTCTAACCTCAGGTTTTTGTAAAACAAGTTGGCATCTTCACAAGTTCAAGTCGTAAATTAGACAATAACATGTGTAGTCGAATGACTAAATACAATGCCTAGAATATGGTAATCTCTCTGTAAGTAGTGGGTGCCGCCACCAACCAGTGAATGTTTTTTCTACATTTTATGATTAAGAAGTTAAAGATTATTGATGTTTTATTGAAATTAATGTCAAGGTAATAATATTTATCAATTACTGTACTTCGGGTCATCATAATCACTTTGGTGCCTTTAAGGTTCTTCTCTCAGATGAGCATGGTTATCATTCATCTTCTATCAATCTCTATATTTTTCCATTTATATCTGTGGATCCATCTTCTAGAGACATGACTAAGTCAATGATCTTGATTAGCCCGTGCTCCTTGTCCAATAATATAATACCTGGAAAGTAATTATGTTTCTATTTTTCATTTTAATTTGGTCTTACTTCATTGACAATATGGGTATAGGCCAAGTCCATTATGAGTTTAATTGCTCACATACCAGGTGCTTTTGAATGTGAAGAAAGCAAAAGATGAATCTCTTCTGATATACTCTGAGAATTCTGATACATTTTATTCATATATTAATCTAACTGTGGGCTAAAAGATAGCAATTTTTATATTCTATATTTAATACTTCTTCTGTGCCTGGAAAAATAGATTCTTATTATAATGACTTCAGTCATTGATCAGATGTACCTATAGAAATCTGATCTAAGTAAGAGGAGGATTTATCCTTGGGCCTGCCTAGACTTGCAGCAAATAAATACCTGGTTGCCTGTGCTGACTGACAGAACAAGTTTTGGCTATCTATACAGCCTAAGCCTTTGTTTGGTCATTGAGATTTATCCATTGGAAATCTGTCCATTGGCTGGGAAGTCAGTACTACAACAGACTCTTCTGTTGGTAAGACAGCTTTAGTTGAAACCTCTGAGTGTAGGGAAACACCAAAAAAAACCCCAAAACAAAAACTCTATAGTACCACCCCCCATTCACTAAGGTGAATGCCAATACTGAACATGGCTTTTTTTTTTTTCCTGTAAAATTTCAATATGAAATTATTCAAATGATATTCTGGCTGGGTCATAATGTCTTCATTCCCCAGTTGTGTTTGAGGTGGAGTCAAATGGAAGTGAAGTGGCTTCCATTCACCCATTTGTATTTTAAATAGCACTTACAGAATCTGTTGAGAATATTGCTCTCCTCCTTTTCCTGATTCTGTTTAGTCTGCCCCCAAGTGGTGGAGGGCTGAGAACCTGGAAAGATCGTGTGGTCACTTCCTGACTTAGTGCTTGCTGCGTTTGTGTGGCCGAGGGATTTTTGTTGGGTTGTAACAGCTGAACAATTAGAAACTTATTGCATTTAATATGAATTCATCTGTTCAAATCATAGCAGTGTAATAATTCTTGAAAGTATGTCTGTGCATTTTAATGCAATACACTAAGTAAACAAATTTTAAAACGTATAGTCATGCTGTATGAAATACATAGTTCTAAAGGTTTTATTTTGGGCTCATTCTCTTCTTCCTTCCCTACTTGTTTTATAGCCCTTCTCCTCGCTATGAGCTTATACTGGAAGACATTTTTCTTCTTGGTTTCTAGCAGTTTCTAGCTGGTATTGTTGAATTTTAATACTCAGTTTGATTCAGAGCTCTTGCCTTTTTCAGGTTCTTAGGAGCTCCCTTTTGTCTCATTTTTAAACATGGCCTTCGGGGAACGGCAGTGATTGTGACAGATGGTAAAGGAATAAGAACTGCACTTTGGTGCTGCTTCTGTCTTTTGCCTCTGATCTCTTTCTACTTTCTCAAGGCAAATTATAGATTTCCCTCTGCCTCTAGAGAGACGCTAACAGTAGTTGCCAGTTATAGGGTTCTTTGTTTCTAGCTCTTAGAAACTAGGGCTCTTATTTGATTAAATATTGTAATCATGTTTATTGTTAATAAAGGATACTGCTTAGTATGTTGACCAAATACCTGACTAGACAAGGATGGAGACTTATTGAATCACAAGGGGGGGAAATAAAATTCTTTGTGAGTTTGAAAGTCGCTTCCCTCTAGTGGTCAAGTATGGTATTTCACTTATAGACAATGATCCAATTTTTTGAAAACTTCCTTCCTTTCATTATCTTTTTAAAAACTTTATCTGATATGTATAATTTATTAAATATATCAAATAACATGGCTTGCAACTAAAGTTGAGCTCCTTAAAACTTATGAATCTCTTCAATTATTAAACCCAATTTTAGAAATGAAAAAATAGACAAAACTACATTTTTATGCATTTGTTCTCCAGGAACCCACAAATATAACACATAGTTCCAAATGAAAGGATTCTAATTGACTGACAAGATAGTAAAATGGGCCTGGATTTTTTCCCCATTTACAAGATGTGTTTAAAGTAATTAAAAAGTATAAATGTAAAGTTGTGTGATATATATATTTGCAGTGCTTCTCTATGTATTTGAAACACTTCAGAATGATAAAAATTTCATAGAGAGGTGCCATAATCACTAGATAGTTAAGATTTAAGCATTAGAATTTAAATGGCATTTGAAATGAGTACAGAGTTGTAATTATAACTAGAGTTTGTTTCCATTCGCTTATCCAGTTGGAAAGTATTTAACCAAATCCAAGAATGTGCTATACCCTAGACAGTATGGAGGAAGTAAAACCAGATGAACGAGAGGCCAGTGAGCGGATCACTAAGCAATGAGACAGGACCTGTAGAATTATCTGTAAAGGACTGTAGGAGAACACCAAGGATGGAGTGGCCACTGTCCCTGAGTGCCAGGAAGGACAGTGGAGCACAAAAGAGTGGGTGAATTGATCAAGAGATTGGGCATAGTGCACAGATGTTACCAGAGCAGAGAGAGCTTCAGGGAGTGGTTATGAGCATTCAGGGAGAATGGGGGTTCCAGTACGGAGGGCTAATCTGACTTATCTGGGCAGAGCTGAATGGAACACATGCCTTCATAACTTCCCTAAAGCAAAGGTTTCAGAGCATGATAAATTATCAAATGGGAGAAGATGAGGTTTTTGACCCCTAGGTGATACACACACGTGAATAGGAACAATCTTACAAAATTACAGATTCATTCTCACAATGTTAGGTAGTCAAGAGTTACCTGGTAAAATGGCATTTTTGTGTTTAAGTTTGATTTCAGAAGCAAATTTAACAGATGACCAAGAGCTAGGCAACCGTAAGTAAAGAAATGGTGCCGTCAGGAGATGTATGAATACTTATTTAGATATATCCTTAATTGGTTTAATTGGCTATATTGTAGCACATTCTATAGGTAATTTTCAAGCTGGAATATTAGAAACTCTCAGATTTTCATTATGAGACTGTACATGTATATATATATTACCCTTATACCAACTATACATATATATGTTATATATAGTATATATATATACATAATATATATTATATATTTCAAGTATATATAATGTGTGTATATATACATTTATATGTATGTAATAATTACAGGTATGAAAAATAGGCATCATGACTTGCATCAAATAAAGTTTTATCACCCATGTCCATAAATACATTCTCTGTGCTGGACACCACCTGTGCTTACTCTCACATTCACTACCCAAAGATCTTCAACTGCCCAGGACTATCATATCAACCCTTCCTTGGAAATGCTCTCATGCTCTTGACTTTTCTCATCTGCTTTCCTGAGTTGAGGCTTAATTGTCTCTTACAGATGTTATTTCAAGCCCCTGATAGCAAGTATATGATGAGATCAAGTGTGTGATCTGAGGAGCTTCTCCATGATAATAGAGTAACACATTTGCATTTTAACCTCTGCCTTCTCCCCAAATTAGCTGAAAGGGATAGGTTTGTTGTTGTTTTTTTCCCTGAAGAAAATGTGCCATTTGATTAAGAAAATTCATGTCAAATAATTTTAGCATTACTTAATCACCTCAAGTACCTACCTTTGGAGTCTACTTGTGTATTGAGCTGATTTTGGACCTGATAAATGTTTGCAATACTGATAATAATTTTTTAAAAATAATTCTCTAGTTTGTTTTTATAGATGAAATTCCTGAAGATGGTTAAAAAGCCCATTGCTTCATTTTCTCTCTCTCGTTCAATCATGCATACACACACACACACACACACACACACATTTTCATGCTTCGAGAGACTTGTGTTAGACAAAGGATGTTGTGAGTAGACTTGGAAATCACTTGGCATTTTTGGGCTTTGCCAAACAGCTTGAGATATTTTAAAATATTTTTGTTCAATCAAATCCCAAACATGTTTTTCCAAGTGCTTTTTTTTAGGTCAATTTTTATAACCATGTGTAATTTCAAGGAAATTTAACCCATATGTTTGTTTCTGTTACCATATATTCAAATTGATTTATAGCACAGATGTAAGTTTTTCCTTTGACACTGGCATATGAAGAAGGTGAGGGAGACTTGCAATTTGCTGCACAGGCAAGTCCATGGTGAGACTTTAGATTAATGATCATAGACTCTAACCCAGTTCTAACCCCAACACACTCTTCATGATAAAAGTCACAGGGGACTGTCGGTAAGTGTCAGCAAAGGATGAGATCCAGGTACTGTAGTATGGTGATGAATGTAGTCTTCTAGCGTGGGCTCAAAGATGGAACTCTGATTGGTCATTGTACAGAACTATGGGATTGAAGCACTTAAATGCTACTAAAGGTCTTCGCCAAGTGTAATGAAAAACTGGATCTATGAGCAGTGATATTTACTGGCAAATAGGACTGAGAACAGCCAACACATTCTATTATTTTTAGTGGCATTGAGCCTAGAAATGGGCTTGTGGATGGGAAAGTTGAAGCATAGTCAAAATATCGCCATACTTTAGAGGCATAACAAAAAAAAAAAGGAGCTTTTAAATGAGCATATGTATTAGCTGGAAAGGATTCTTAAAATTAAATAAAAAGAGAAAATCTCTAATAAGACCCTACAGCTGAACCAATATGTCACCTTAGAGGTAAGTGATATTTGCCATTACAAAGATGCTGCGGGTAAGAATGGATAATAGCAGGATATCAGGGTCACTGCCAAGTGGAAGAAAATTAAAGGGCAGTTACGATATGAGGGGGCAGACATAAGTAATTCTGAAAGCCAAAGCATTTGAGAAATAAATAAGAAGTGCTTCATAAGCGTTGCAAACCGTAGTCGGTAATCACGTGTTTCTTGACGTCTGAATCTGTACAAATTCTGATAATTCGCAGGGAGATAAAATATGCTCTCTGATCCTAAATCTTGGGCCTGTACACAGAGAAAATGATCCTCTCTAGTGGAGGGAGGAATTCCAGTGATGGAAAAAGTCGAACAACTTGCCTGAACTCTGAAAGCCACATTGGCTCTTCTGCTTCAGGGTTTTGAGCAACATTACAGCATCTTTATGAAAGTTACCTTATAGAATATTAGTTAGACCAGGGCAGACCCAACCAGAAATTTGACAACCGCACCACACTTTGACTGGACTGACATTTCCTTAGCAGTAACAAGCTGACACTGTCTGGTGCCATGGGGGCCCTTGGGCTTGATTTAAGAGCACCGATGTTGACTGCTTGTTATTTCATATCTTAGAGCTGTCAAGAGGTAACTGATGTCAGCATAAAATTATTTGATAGCTCTACATCTTGGGCAAAATGTGAACCTATTGATGTCCATAAAGTAGCCATCAAAGTCTTAGCATCGGGGGTGGTGATAATTGAGAATAAAAATGTGCCTGGCTTATTGTTAGGTCATCCTTTGTTTTAAATTTGGTTCACATAAGTATGAATTATAACCATCTACCGAGCTGTTAGTGGTTGCACTTATTAAGCTACCTGCTCATGGAATCCTCACAACAATCTTACAAGATAAATAGTAATATTTTGATCTTCATTGGCCAGGACAGATTACACGCCTTGAAAAGTCGTAGAACCAGGATTCAAATGCAAGCGATCTAGTTCCTGGGTCCGTGCCCTCATCTTGAGTTATAGGGCTTCTCTCATGGAACGGAAGATTCTAGATTGGTGGAATTCTTTCCTTGAGCCTCAATTTATTTATTTTTAGTTTTTTTAGTTTTAATGCAAGAAAATAATTGTTCATTTCCTCAAAGGAAAATAGCAGTTAACAGATTCTATTGTCTGATAAATACTCACTGAAAGAAAGTTAGGACTTTTACCATCGTCTTAGCTTTCCTGGAGCAAGCTTGTATCGGATGGGATGATTCTAATCCTAAGTAGAACTGGTCAGGGACCGGTTCTCTCATCACAGCACATGGTTTAACACATTCTGTGAGAACACTAAAATTTGGTAGAGTAGCGAATAAATGTGTGAGAGTTTTTGTGGCTGATACAGAATCTCAGTAATGGGCAAAGTAAGCAAGAAATAATTTCTCACCTATAAATTGTAGCGCACTCTGCCATTCTGTTTTTCAGACTAGTTATTTTTGACCGTAGTGATCATCTGCAAATGCAGCCCTTTTTTCTGAATAATATATTCGGCCATTTCTTAAAATCACCTCTAAACCCTGAAGCATTTCCATGTATAATGTTTTTGCATATCATGGATCTTGTTTTGTGTTGTTTAAAAATACAACCTTTTTATATTTCCTGATTCAGGAGAACAATGGAAGGTGGCAATTTAATTTTGAGAAAGCATTTATGTGTATGGGTGTGTGAGTGTGTGTATTTCTTTTTTTTTTTTTAAACCAAATCACAGAGATCTAGTGGAATTCTGATTCTCTAATTCTAGCTCAGTATATAGCAATTGAAAGCATTTAGTTGTGATTAAAACAGATTGAAGGAGATAATCCCTCTGAGAAAGCAGATTCAAATAGCTTAGCAGTGCTTCTTCAGGGATAAGAACTAACACAACACAAGCTAATTCCTGCAAAGTCTCCCTGGTGATATGAGCGGTACCCTTCATTTGCTGTTTTTCCTCCTTGTTGGGTTTTATTCGAATTCCTCCTTGGTGGAAATTCTGCTTTGAATACTGGCTTACTCATTCTGTGTTCCAAGAACCAACAATCAGCCTTTTGCTTTAACTGATGTGGTGAAAGAACAGAGTGCAGACTGTTCCCAATTTACAATTTACAACTGAAACGTATTTAAAAGTCCATGGGTAAGTCATAGACAACTTGAAACTTGGGATGTCATTTACCATAAAGACATTGTTCTGTAAGAATGGGTTCTCTATAAGAATTGGGTTTCCTGAACAGCCCTCCAAAGCCTATTTAACCTACAATGTAGCTGAATATGGTTATAAGTAGTACTGTCAAAGCCTAACCTCTTTCTATAGTAATAGTTCTATAAGAATACTTCTAGCCCATGTTGTGGATCCAGGATTGGAGGGGAAAACACCTTCTTTTCCCTTGGGAATACCCTCAGTTGTCTTATTCAGTGTATGGTTCCTAGGGGGCTGGTCTATACCTTCTGGGAGTAGTATGCTGGACCCTGGAGAAACACAGAGAACTATGTTGAAGATAATTTATAGATTGAGGTTTTCTTATTTCCTTATCCCTTCTCCATTCTTGCAACCTCATTCTGCAGATTGAGACCATACCCTTGAGAACAGAAACCATGTGTGGGAAGAGAAGAGGGAGGCACATGAGGGACCCCACTTGTCAAAGTCTGACAACGTGTTTCTGGATTCTTGGCTGCACATGGGGCAATATTTCTGAAATTATGTTTAGTAGCTACCTTTACATGTTGAATCAAACAGTAAAAGATTGGAAAGGTTCCTGTTGTACCACCTCATTCTGCTTCTCCCTCTATCCTCTCTACACGCCCCCTTCTCCCCCACCCGCCCTCCCCTGCTGAAATTGCCACAAGCCTTTTCCTCTCTGGTACACCCATTACCTGTGATGATGAAACACACAGGAGGCTACTATAAGGACTCAGTGAATTGAGTAATTAACCACATGCTGCCCTTGAGTTTATGAATAAAGTTTAGGCCCCATTGTGAAGCAAATTAGTATTTTAAAACATGGAACCAGTTTGCTCTGTCAGTTTTTTTATGAGCTGGAACAATACACCATCTCCTATCCTATAGGGTCACACTGTCAAGCCAGAATTTATTGACTGACAGCATCTAACCAAATCTAAAGTTTTAATCTAGCTTTTTAAAAATATGAATCACCTGCCAGCATTTCATCATTTTTCTATATACCCTTTGCTATGCTATTATGTGGCAATTGATCTGCTGTTTAATTTACAGTAATGATGATGGGCCAGCATTAATAATAATGGCATATGTTAAAAATGTAACGGGCCACTTCAACGCAATAAAAGAGATAGATATATAGTTTAAAACCTTTTAACACTGCGTTGCCCCTGCTAATGTTTCACAACACTTTGTACTCTGGGGGAAAAAAAAAAAGTGGCATAAAAATAGCATGTAAAGTGTTATTCCCACATGCTGTTCTTGGTCTTTGGCATGCCTGTTTTCTCCACATTTTCCAAAAATGACAAGAATGCATCCCATCTGATACATCCTGTGAAAAATTTAAGAGCATATTTGAAAACACAAAATACTGTTTTCATAAACTGCTGAAATCTGTGATAGTTTGGCAGTAATCTCAGGAACAATGCTAGGACTCGGCTCTTTATTTTTTCCTTCCCTTGCATTCTTTTGTCAAAGCCACTGAACTTCTTTATGCTGTATTGCTTCCTGATGTGTTGATCCAAGTTTCCCTAAAACACACATGTTAGTGCCTAAACAGGGTTTGGCAGTTGGATTCTCCCCCATTAATTAATGATCTAATGTTAATATTGATGTAGTCTTCCTTTTAAGGATAAAAATAAATAATCTAAAGCTAATTTGGCATGGAATAAATCAGCATCGAAGCTTTTAATAAGGAGAAAAAATGATGGAATATGAAATACCAGATGTAAGATTTGCTAGACAGATACATGTGGATAAAATTTGATTGAGGCAAGAGCAGGCGCATTTCTGGGAACTTCTGTTTCTATTTTTATTCTCCTTCTACTGCTTGAGAATTTTAAGATTCAATTCTTGCCCACATGGCCAAATATAACAAATACTACCGATTCTCATGTTCAGACTAATGGAACAACACAAACTCTTGTTTACGTAGGGTCCCTTTACATTAAGAGTGATCCCATACCATTTATGAAACCTCAACATCCTCCAGGCTGCTCTTTGCCCATAAGGAAATAGCAATTCCAAAAGACAGAGTTCAGTCTGGTGAAAGTGAGTTCTTTGGCCCCGTTCTCCAGAACATTTTGCCGTAGTTCCGATTCTCCACTGCCCTGTGCCTTTCACTGGGTCTATGCGTTCCACAAAGCTTAAAAGATGGGCATTCACCCAATTTGTCCAGCCAATTTAAGGAGTTAAGTAGACCCCATAATTCCACCGATATACACTGACTGTGTTGAGATTATAACGTGCATCTACTTTTAGTATCATGTGAGGTGAAGCCCAATGACATAATCAACAGGAGCTCGTGGTTGTGTATACTGTGCTTGACAAATATTATCTTACTTAATTCTCGTAACTCTGAAGCTTGGGCTGTGAAGGAAGGATCCATGGAAATAATGGAAGTTCAGTTAGGCTAAAGTGCATGAACTGTAGCATTAGACAAATTCAAATTGAATTCCTTCTCTACCACGTAGTAATTTCGTTACTTTCACACACACACACACAGGCTAACCTCTCTCAGTATGAATGAAACCATTGCCTGCCTGCCCTCCCCCATTCGCTTCAAAGTCCAAATGTGAGGCACATCACAAAGTACCACTTACTGGTGATTTGGTTTCCACGTTGTGACAGAGAATGGCCTAGAACTGGACGTGCTTTATGGCTAGTAATCACACAGCATGTTGCGAAGGATCCTATGTAGATTTGAGTGGCAGTCACGTATGACTGAACCGTTTATGTAGATAAGTGAATAGAGGTAGACTTTCATGGAGTGTGTTGGGGAGGTTATTAGAAGATCCTTTGGAAGGACCGGGCGCAGGCCCAAGAGTAAAGAATGAAAAGTTCGGTGGGTGGTCATAAAGGCCTCGAAAGGCAACCAAAGAAATTTCAATTTTGATCTGATGAAAGCTTGTGAGATGTATATTTACTGAGCATTGTCTTGTCCAGCTTTGGTGATATTCTTTATTTGATAAAGTAATGGTTTTTTGTTTTTTTGTTTTGTAGTGTTAGTGATTCTAAATTCCAACATTAATAAGTTAACCATGTGACATTGTTTCTCAATATTTGATTGACTTCTTTCATCCATTTTTAAAGAAAAGGTATATCCTGTCTAATATGCTATCTGATGTAGATTTTTGTCCCTCAGAGTGAAAAAGTTAGATATGTGTGCTGTCATTGGAGGGAGTGCTGTTCAATCTGACAAAAAGGTAAAAAAGGGGGGGAGATCTGGGTGGCTCAGTTGGCTAAGCAACTGCCCTTTGACTCAGGTCAAGATCTCAGAGTCCTGGGATCGATTCCTACATCAGGCTCCCTGCTCAGCAGGGAGTCTGCTTCTCCCTCCGACCGACCCTCCCCTCTCATGCTCTGGCTCTCTCTCAAATAAATAAATAAAATGTTAAAAAAAAAAAAAAGGCAATGTTAAAAAAAAAAAAAAAAGACCCGCAGGGCATCAGAAATACACATTTTCCAAACTATTTCAAAATGTGCACTAGATGTTTCAGAGATGACAGAAATATATTAAACCCATTAATATGGTAATTATCTAGAGCGATTTTTTTTTTTTTGCTTCTATGTACTCTGCACTGATTGCTACATAAATAAGATTCAAAATACAAACTTTTGTGTTTAGCGAAAGTGCCAGTGTCTGTGTCTGAATTCATAAGCCCCATCGAAGGAACCAGGCAATTTCTGTTTACAGCCTAGTGCCTTAGGGAGACTGTTTAATGAGGAGATGTGAAGCCTTTTGCAGTTTATTGTTGATGACATTTTGAGGACAGTTGCAGTTGGGTAGTCTGAAAAACAATAAAGCGGGCATTTTCTTAGATGTGGTTTATAAGCCCTGGAGCGTTGTATCAAATTTTATCAGTAATCAAATTTCTACTTGATAGCAATAAAAAAAATCCCTTTTAGCAGCTAAATTCAAATATTTAAGGCAAAGAAAAAAAAAAAACACCTGCAAATCTGATATCTAGATTTTCTGAGATTCCAAAAATCCCAATTTTACTGGCTATTCAGTTTAACTAAAAATTCCTGCCACTATTTTTACAAGTTTGAAATGGCTACCTTTCTGGTTAGATGTGGTGTTGGTATAACTGTCCATATTCTTTGTTCTCTGTACTTAAAACCCCTGAAATTGCTTGAGGTATTCCTACAATAGAGATTAAATTAACCTTGTTATTCAGATAACAACTTTGATGGTGGCCAGAACTCTTTATTTAATATTCACAGGCATAATGTATATTCACATCTATTTGCCAGATAGTTTTAAAATGAAAAAAGAAGCGAGGTGATGTATTTGCTTTTGCCTTTGTTTCCATCTGAAATTTTTGTGACCGCCCTGTCCTTGTTAAAATTATAAGGACAATGACACAAAGATATGGTGGAAAATAAGCGAATAAGTCAGGGCAGTTACCACAGTGGTGCTGTGGTTTCATCATCTACACTGGTCCTCGACTCTGTGGGTGGCTTTTTTAGAGATGCTATTAATGGGGCATGTGGTTTAAAGTTCTGGAATTGAACTCTGTAGCCTTGAATCCTGACCCCATCAATTTCTTATTATGTGTCCTTGACTTAGTTAATGGGGCCTCACTAGGCCTTTACTATAAAATGAGCAGTTCCTGTTCATATTTTCCTAGATTATCGTAATGATGAAAAGAAGTAATGCATGATTCAATCAACAAATCTAAAGGTATTTACATTGTAAATACCTTAGCTCTCCTGTGTGGCCCCAAGTTAATAATCAGTATTAAGGGCTGTTATTAATATTAGTGTTAGTACAATTTCGTTATCAGAAAGATGCTTGTTGAATACGAGATTAAAACAGAGGGAGATAGAGGGTTTTAATGCAAATTTCACCCAGACCATGGAAAAGTGCCTTGCTTTAATCAGGAAATGTGTCTGATGATTTGCTTCTCCCCATTTCTAGTTGGTGTTGAATTATATCTAAATTCGTGCTCCTAGGCTCCTCTTTTCCATACTCTGTGCAGACTCCTTTCTTTCCCGAAAAAGAATTATTTGACGGGATACAAGGCACATGATTACAGTTCTGCTAGTTTAAGCCAGTTTATTATAATGGATTCAGTGGAGGCTTGGTTATATGCCAGTATTAGCTATTTTATTAACTGTGAAGAGGTTACAGCTTTAGATTTGTTGATTCAATCATGCCTTCTAAAGATGGTATCTGAAACACCTTAATTAAACCTGGCTGTTCCTAAATTTCCTTGGCCACTTCTTCTACTCTATTTCTAATTTTACTCTTAGAAGGGAAGCTGTCTGCTTCTAAACAATTGAAAACATAAAGAATCCTAAGTTTTACTGTGATTAGATTGATTATTATGAACAGAATGCAAGTATCAAAGCTTTCAAGTGAAGAAATCTACATGAACAAAAATCTCTTCCTATATTTTTGTCATGAACTGGTGATTTGAATTTAGCACATCTGTTTGTGAGGAGATGTAGATCTGTTATTGTAATGAATAATGACAAATCAATGCCCACATGACTCTTGAAAACAAACCTGGCAATGAGTTTTACCTCATGTGTTCAAAACTCACCATCACATATGCCTCAATTTTTACAAATGTTGGTAGACTAGGTTGTTATAACCATCTGCAGTCAAATATGGTATGCAAAACAAAGACTGATTTGTGTAACTATTTCCTTGCTTCAGTAATGAAAGTCATCACATTATTTTCTTCACATAATTACGCATAGTTTGGTATGAGGTGCACACTTTTCAGAAATGAATACTTTGGTGCCACTTCTAAAATGTGTTTGAAAAGACCATTAATCCAACAGAGGCAAGAGGAACCAGCAAGTCTCTGATTTTTTTTCCTTTTTTTTCTTTGCCCTTTTTTTAAAGAGATCTTATTTATTTTATTTTATTTTATTTAAGAAAGAGACAGAGTGAGCACGAGCCAGGGGAGGCGGAGATGGAGAGGGACAAGCAGACTCCTTGATGGGCAGGGAGCCAGATGCTGCCTGGATTGCCTGGATCTCAGGACCCTGAGATCCTGACCTGAGCCAGAATCAGATGCTGAACCAACCGACTGAGCTAGCCAGGTGTCCTCCCTCCCTCGCCTTTTTTTAAGGCAGTATCTAAGATCCATTCTTCTGCCCACACCTGTACCTTAAAGTGAATTACCCTGATAAAAATTACAGGTGCTTTTCTCCAAACGTCTAGCTGAAGTCAGCTACCCAAAAAAGAATGAAAGTTATAATTGGTAGGTAGGAAGTGATAATTTCAGAACTTTCAATTGTACTTAGATTGGGCGGGCAACCGAAGGGAAAAATAAGAGCGTTGGGATCAAGGGTTGAAAGAAGTATGACTGAAGATCTTGGGAGGACAGATTCAGAAAAGAAAAGTGAGAGAAGACCAAAGAAATACTTGAGCTATGGAATGCCTTGGGCACTGTTGACCGGTATGAAGCTGAACATTATCTCTGGTGACATCTTTGGTGGACCTGTCCCAGATTGCCTGAGCTTAGCTTCAGGCACTAATTTTCTTTCCTCATACAATCCAATCTATTAAATGTCTGCTATAGTTTTTCAGACTTGAAGAGGGATTTCTTTTCTTTTTGGGGTGGGGGGAGGGAGGGCCAGCCCTGGAATAAGAGGAAGCATTAACTGCTTCATTCATTCATACATCACAAATATGCTCTCCAACCTCCCCTTCCTCATTCCCTAATACACACAGACACTTGTAAAGCTCTCTGATATTCTTTACAATATAACAGGCTTTCTGGCATAAGAGGAGGCAATAGCTCATTGGCTGTGCTCAGAGGAGTGACAGATACTTTTAAGCCTGGCGGGAAAAAAATTGACACAAGCTATTTTTCAGGAATTGTTTTTTGATGGTGTATGCCCTAGTGAGACACAAACCTGCAGATAGGTGGCAATTATTAAGCCCTATAACTCAAGTTTACTTGAGGTCCTGGAAACTCTACACAGCCCATAAGAGAATCCCCCATAGGATAGTATGAGCAAGACACGTATCTGTTTTGTAAGGTTATCTCTTTCATTATATTTGACATTTTCAAGTCTATGGCAATAGGCAAGAAAGATGGATCTTCACAAAGACACAGATCACACAAACAAAAAGGAGTTAAAACTTGAAGATACAAATAGTCTTCTCCCCAAAGGTTGTTTAAGTAGACATATGACTAATATGAATTTCCTTATGTGTTTGAATGTAGCAGATAGTTGAGCATACTTTAGACCTGGAAAAATCATAAAGATAGAAACCAAAAAAGTCTGTTCTTTCATTTCTATCTTTTTATCCCTCTCTCTTTTTAAAAATATTTTATTTATTTATAGACAGAGAGAGCACAACCAGGGGGCATGGCAGGCAGAGGGAGAGGGAGAAGCAAGGTCCCCACTGAGCATGGAGCCCAATGTGGAGCTTGATCCCAGGACCCTAGGATCATGAACTGAGCTGAAAGGAGATGCTTAACTAACTGATAGCCGCTCCCATCTCTGTATCTTTCATCTCTATGTCTATGTTCTTTAACTCAATTACAAAATGAACATGATAGTATTTAGTTTTACATTGCAGTATAATGATTTTCTAGCTTTATTCATTCATCTAGATTAGCTTCTTTACTACATACCCCAAGCCCACTCGTAACTCACCTGCTGCCTAGTTGGGCCTACTCATGAGCATAGTGGTCCTAATTACTGAGGGATCATTGGCTATAACGTATACTAAGTGCTAGGTCATTCTCTGACTTAGAGTAGACATCAAGAAGAAAGAAGAAACCAGTAAAGCACAGTCACTCACTGAATGACAGCTGAGGTAATGTACATGCTAGATAAGGCAACTTGGGCTTTGTTATTTTTTTTAATATTTTTTAAAAGATTTTATTTATTTACTTGACAGACAGAGATCACAAGTAGGCAGAGAGGCAGGCAGAGAGAGAGAGAAGGAAACAGGCTCCCTGTGGAGAGAGAGCCTAATTCGGGGCTCGATCCCAGGACCCTGAGATCATGACCTAAGCCGAAGGCAGAGGCTTTAACCCACTGAGCCACCCAGGCACACCGGCAACTTGAGCTTTAAAGTGCTGACACTTAAAAAAAATTTGCTGGGGGGGGTGCTGGGTGCTTCAGTGGGCTAAGTCTCTGCCTTTTGCTCAGGTCGTGGTCTCAGGGTCCTGGGATCGAGCCCCACATCAGGCTCTCTGCTCATCAGGGAGCCTACTTCCCCTTCTCTCTCTGCCTGCCTCTCTGCCTCCTTGTGATCTCTCTCTCTGTCAAATAAATAAATAAAATCTTAAAAAAAATTGCTGGCACTCTAATAGGGGAGAGATGAGTAAAGATAGTGCCATATTGTAAATACTAACCAATATTCACTTAATGAGCACTCATGATTTGATGGGAAAAACAACTCATAAACTAAACATGTGGAAATTGTGGTCCTTGTGCTATATGCAAGGCACTGTGGAGTCACAACAGAGAAGCTCTGTTACTAGCTTATTAAGGGTGGGGTAGATTATAAAGCATGGAGGTCCAGTGACTGCTTCGTAAAGGCAAGAATGGCCTGAGACTAAATGGCATTTGAGATGGGTTAATGAATGAGCAGGAATATGCCTGGTGAAAAAAAAAAGAGGTTTAGACAGAGGGGTCCTACTTGCACAAATGTGGTTTTTTTTTGAAGCGTCCCATTGGTAGGTGACAGAGAGACACTGTGTCAGAAGCACGGTGGGCAAAGTGTAGTGTTATGGGAGGTGACTAAATAGTCTGAAGGCAGAGGGCAAAGGACCTCTTTGGTTAAGCGAAAAAGCCGTGGGTTTTGTCCTGTGAGCAACAGAAAGTCACAAGGGACCTGTTTGTTAGCTTTTCTTCTCGATATTTTCCCATCTCTGCCTTTTCCTTCCAATCTTCCTTGTTTCCTTTTCTCCTTCTTCCTTCCTTCTTTTTCTTTCCCCTCATCTTTTTCTTTTGTTTTTAGTTCAAGGATAATTCCTCTAGTAGCCCTGTGGTGGATAGACTAGGATTGGGGGTGGTGGGGGAGTGTTGGTGTGTGAAACAGAAGATTTAGCAGTAGTCCAGCAGGAAACTAATGAGTGCCTTCTACAGAAAGGAGCTGATGGGAGGAATGGGGCATTTTCCCCACCACCTTGGAGAGCAAAGACAGGGAAAGGTCTCACCTTGCCTCCCTAAGCCGGGGATATATACTGCCACTACCTGGCACAGTACAGGCAGTCTGTGAAGCTTTACTGCTGGAGAACAGTAATGGGGAATAAAAGCATGCTTTCTGGTTGGTGAAAATGAATCAATTGGTGAAGCCTTTTACCAAGGTCAAAAATAAAGGATGTGGAAAATATTTGTGAGGGAAAAGGGAGAGAGGAGT
Source organism: Mellivora capensis (assembly GCA_004024625.1). NCBI lineage: Eukaryota > Metazoa > Chordata > Mammalia > Carnivora > Mustelidae > Mellivora > Mellivora capensis. The sequence goes on along the minus strand of PISX010005763.1, from coordinate 2,059 downwards.
TCTGCATTTGTTTTGCTAAGTTTAGCCTGTCTCCAGGAAAAGGTGATGTCTTTGTCCAACAAATGATTGGAAATACAAGTTCTTAAAAAAGGGAAGGGAGGAGAGATAGTCCCCAAGAGACAAAGTTTCATCATATGTTTGTATGGTACAATTTGAAGTGCTGATTTTACCTTTGGAAGTAATTGTTCACTTTCAGAGGGAACATCACCGATTTCTAGCTATTGAAATCTCAGCTACTGTATCTAAAGAGACATTGCCACAGAGATGAATTTGGAGCCTTAAAATGTCTCTCTTTTTCCTTTCAAACATGAACAGTTTGCCTTTTCCATCTATATGGCAGGCACAATTATTAGGAGATACATTACTTTCTTCCTTGGAAGGAAAACTTTGCTCTGAGAAATATGACATCTCTTTCCCAAGATTAGCCCACAAAATGTTAGGCTAAGAGTGAGGCAGCCAGTTCTCTTCATGCTTATGACCAAAAAGGAAATTAGGGTTTTTTTTTTTTAATAAAGGTTACTCGTTTCAAAAGTTTGGTGAGTCTGAACCGCAAAATTCATTTTTATGTTGAAATATACTACATTACCTCAGCTTAAGTTGAGTTCATAGTACTTTTTTCAAAAGTACTTTAAAAAAATACTATAATATGGGCTGCCTGGCTGGTTCAGTTGGAAGAGCATGGAATTCTTGATCTTGGGGTCATGTGTTCGAGCCCCACACTGGACACAGAGATTACGTAAAAAACAAATAAATATTTTTAGAGTATCTCTGAAAATAAATCTTTTAAAAAGATACTGTAACATATAACATAAAATATAGAACTGTTGAGTGTTGTACACATGTAATATTGTGTATCAGCTATATACCAGTAAAACAAGAATATAAAAACAAAATACCTTATATGTATTGATTATGTTTCTTGAATTGTTACTTAATTTTATTTTAACCTAATGATTAACATGCAAATTGCATATCCTGTCCTAAAAAGCTATTACTTTAGGTCCACGTAAAACATTAAGTAAGACCATTACAAAGTAGATTGATTCTGGATCACATAAGCATTTGCTGATCTTGATGCTAAATTCATTTCGTCTAGGAACATGTCACACAAGTTAGGGGGAGAAAAAAGTCTTTGGATTACTTTCTAGTATGAAATGGTAGAGCCTTTTAAATGTATGCATAAGCAGTATGAGTTGTTTATCCTAAATAATTTTATTAGTTAAGTTTCTGTTTCTATTCTAGAAAATCCTCAAACTCACCTCCACAAACCAATATAATCAAATTAATTTTACTAAATAATAAATCTGTAAGTACGGGTTGAAGTTTAATCCCTGTGTCCTTGAAACATTCTACTGAACTTTCAAATTTCTAATAAACAACTATGGTCGATAATAATATGCAAAGAAAATGTGGTTATCTCCAATTCTAAAGCTGAGTTTTAGAAAACAGGCATCAGAGAAGAGGTACCACAGACCTAGTTTTAATGTGTGTAAACAAGCTAGAGCCCATATTTTATTTTGATCAGGGGAAAAGTCTGAAAAGGAAAATCTTTGTTTGGAGGAAAATGTTTAACTTCAGAGTTTCCACACTGGGTTTCTTCTAGTTCTTGTTATTTGGGAAATTTTTGTGGAAATGTACTTTGTTTTTTAGATACCATCTGCTCCTCCCTTATTTTAGTAAGCCCCCCACATCTGGTTGTTCTGGAATTATTCATGAAATCTCAGAAAGGATCATCATGACCTCACCAGAGTGGCTGAAAAAGGAGCAGATGAACATCAAGAAGACTCAGCTCATATTTTTCAGATAAATAACTCTAAAGAGAAAACGCAGAAAGCAAACATATGAACATAGTTGATACAGAGCAATGAAGCAATGTTGTGGTGATTATTTTTGAAGAATTTATTAATCTTTGCAAAATGAAAAGGGGAAAAAACAGATGATGATCTTTGAGGAATCATCATAGAATATAATCATTAAACTAAAACCTTGGTTTAAACATGTTTCAAATCCTAAGTATCTGAAAATACAAGCATTTATTGAAGAGACTGTCTTTTTTCCA